>CBXB010000116.1:35405-55109 GCA_000817185.1 Magnusiomyces clavatus CNRMA 12.647
TTTTTTTTTTTTTTTTTTTCTCTTAAACTTTGAAATCATTAGAAACAATAAAGGTTAATAATTTTTTAACATCAAAAAATGCTTTATTTGGTTGGTCTTGGGTTGTCTGATGCTACCGACATCACTGTCAGAGGTTTAGAAACTGTCAAAAAATGTAAGCGTGTTTATTTAGAAGCTTACACTAGTATATTAATGGCTACAGATCAAAAAGGCCTTGTAAGTATTACATTTCAATTCTTTAATAGTTGTATTTATTAACATTGTAATTCAATTGTTAATAGGAAGAATTCTATGGTAGAGAAGTAATTCTTGCTGATAGAGAGCTTGTGGAAAGTGGATCAGATGAAATTTTAAAAGATGCAGACACTGAAGACATTGCATTTTTAGTAGTTGGTGATCCGTTGGGAGCAACGACACATACCGACTTGATCCTTAGAGCACGAGAGCTTAAGATACCCTACAATGTCATCCACAATGCCTCCATCATGAACGCCGTCGGCGCATGCGGCTTGCAACTCTACAACTTTGGACAAACCGTGTCGCTAGTGTTTTTCACAGATACCTGGAAACCCGAGTCCTTTTACGAGAAGATTTTGGAAAACAGAAGACTCGGCTTGCACACGCTCTTGCTGCTAGACATCAAGGTCAAAGAACAGAGCATAGAAAACCTGGCCAGAGGAAGACTTATCTACGAACCTCCACGATACATGTCCATTGCAACTGCGGCACAGCAGTTGCTCGAGATTGAAGAAAAGAGACAGGAACACGCATACGGGCCCAATACTCCTTGTGTAGGTGTCTCGAGACTGGGAAGTCCTACACAAGCCTTCCGTGCTGATACATTGAGTGAGCTGGCTGAGTACGATGCGGGAGAACCTCTTCACTCATTAGTCATATTGGGTAACAGAGTACACGAATTAGAAGTTGAATATATTTTGGACTTTTCTCCTGATAAAGAGAGATTGAAACAGGCCATTAAAGAAGATGCAGAAAACTTTAAAAAACCTGTTCCTGTAGTAGTAGAAGAAGATGATGATTTGTAAAAATAAACAAATAAAAAAAATATCATAGATAAATTATGTATATTGTGCAAAATATGATGCCATTTCAAAGAAAGAAAAGAGAAGAAAAAAAAAAAAAATCAAATTAATCATAATCATATGCCAAAATGCTGCTTTGTGTGAGCAACTCTCTAGGATCTTTACAGTAATCGCAAGCATAGTGACACCATTCTTTGCTTGGTCTCTTGGGAACATCTTTTTCAAAATAGCTGCACAGTATCAGATGACGACATGTATATGTATTTTCACAATATTGTATTATCAGATTCGGTCCAGATGGAATTTCATCGCTACCAAAGTCGTCATCATCATCATCATCACTATCAGCTTTATAATGATGGTATCTAGACCTTTTCCCTGAATTTGTTTTTTTATATTTATTGTTTCTCTCTAAAGCAATTAATCTGTTTCTGTCTTCTCTCGAGTAAAACAAAACACATCTCGCCGCTTTACCATCTCTCCCAGCTCGTCCTGTAGCCTGGTAGTACGACTCGATTGAACCGGGACAGTCTACGTGGATCACAAACCTCACGTCTTCTTTGTCAATCCCCATGCCAAAAGCTACTGTTGCCACAACCACGTCGTACCCCGGCTCGTTGTTGACCCAGTTAGATAACACGGATTCTCGGTGGCTTTGAGAAAGCCCAGCGTGGTAGGCATGGGCACCAATCGCATTGTCCTGCAAGTGCTGGGTTATGAGCTCTACCGTCGACTTTTTTCTGCAGTAGATGATCCCGGCACCGACAGTCCCGGGCTTGGGGATACTGTCTTTGATCCAAGCAGGTACAACATCTTGATGATGATGATGATGATTTTCAGACAAAACAAGGGCGGATATCTCATCTGCAGCGCGTTTTCTTCTCTCCTCATAGTCCTTGAGGAACTTGACTAGTTTGGGGATAATCACTTCGGTATAGTCGTGTGAATGCAAGTACTGGACCTCGTAGTGCAGGTTTGGGCGGTTGACTGACGTCGTAAACACCTTCAGTTCAGATGCAGTCCCTAGCTTTAAAATGGAAATAATCTGTTCTTTGGCCTTTTCCGAGGCTGTTGCTGATAGTGCTGTGATTGGAACTTTTGGGAAATGCGTTTTTAAATAAGACAGATCGATGTAGGAAGACCTAAAGTCGTATCCCCATTCTACACAGCAATGTGCTTCGTCAATAACAAACCTAGAAAGGTGTGAGTTTCGGGCCAGAGTTTTCAAGACCTTACGGAAGGCTTCTGTGCCACAGAGTTCGGGCGACACATAAAGCAGCTTTGTTTCTGGAGGGTTGGAACGCGGTCTACGGTTGGTGAGATCTTGCAACACTCTGTCTCTTTCCGTTTGAGGAGTTGTTCCGTTTAGAGTTACAGCGTTGATATTCTGTTTATTCAAGTTTGCCACTTGGTCTTGCATCAGAGAAATGAGTGGAGAGACCACTACTGTGACACCATCCTGATTGCGCAGCTGGGGCAAGTGAGAAGACGCGATAGCCGGAAGTTGATAAGTTAGAGATTTGCCATGTCCAGTTGGGAGGATTACTAGTAAATCATGACCTTCAAGTGCAGCGCGTATAATTTCTTCTTGATGACTACGGAATGTTGTTTTTCCAAAGTATGAGTTTAATACCGAGAGAAGATCATTGAGAGGGATTCTCGCGGTCATAATCTTAAGTCATATGTGGTCGGTTTTATAAAAAAAATCAAATAGAGAAAAAAAATTTAGGAGTAAGAAAAATAATAAACTCTATAAATCTTTTATCAAAATTTGAAATTTTTAGGTTACTCATAAAAATACAAATTTTAAAGACAAAAGCAACATATACAAAAACTACAATTCAATAGAATCTTAAAATTGACTAATACAAACTACAAGATATCAAATACCATATCTTCAAATAATAATAAAAAAAATGTTTCCGTCCTGTGACATCCAAACACTATGCCTAACTTAATAGGTAAAGCTAGTGCTGGACTTCCTAAAAGTAAGGAAATTCCTTGATCTGGAAGACAACAAAATATATAAATTTATATTCTGGCAACGATGCACAAGAGAAAAATACAGTGCACCGCCGTGGCAAAAGTCTTCGTGCGTTTTTGATCAAGGAATCAGAAAAGGAAAAAAAAAAAGAAGAGAAAAGAATTGAAAAACCAAGGGAAAATTTGTTCCTTTTATAACTATCTGGGTAAGGGTTGAATCAAGTCTTCTACCAGTTTTATTTTTTATTCGTTTTAAAGAACAAAAATAAAAAAAAAAAAAACATCCATCAGTTTTTTTTATTTTTATTATATTTTTCAGTCTATCTTTTACTCCATTCTCAAAGTATTTAATGAAAGTTAGATAGGTTGTATTTTTTTTTTATTGTTTAAAACAAATAAATACGAAAAGGCTCTAAGTTTACGAAGGAAAAAAAAAAAAAAAAGTGTTGTTAAAAATGAACTTTTCAACATTATCTAAAAGTTCATGTCGAACCCTTTCTCAATTTTCTCAATTATCCATTCAACCCCATAAAACTTTATCATCACATCTTAACGTGCTATTATTACCCAATGCTACTACTTTTATCACTAAAAGATATGCAGGATCGTCTACTCCTCCAAACAAGGGACTGAGTCAGGCATTTGCTAAGATTCCTACCCTTAGTCATCCAATTGGAGATGAAAAGTTTCCAACAGATAATGACAATACTGGTATTGATACTAGAACAAAAGCACAAAAAAAAGCTGACTTTACCAATTATGAAAAGCATTTAGCAAGAAGAAAGGAATTGTAAGTTTTTATTGAAAACCGTTTCATATATTCATATGATATCATTGTTATTAACTTTTTATTTTTTTTTTATTTTCATAGATCTGCTGAAATTGCAAAATCCCATTTTGCCGACATTTACAAATTTCGTGAGACTTTGGGCAAATCTTGGATAGCCCCTAATGCCTATTTCCGAGCCGACAAGGCTCTCTTTTTCCCCAACTTTATTGGCCGAACAGCGACTAGCAGCATTAAGAAGGGCACAACCTCAGTTATCCGCTCCTGCAAGGTTTCCATAGTTAGAATCTTTACTTCCATCTCCGGCGAAAAGCAAGCAGACTCCTACTTTGACAAGCCCCAGGACGAAATTGTCGAAGATGGGTTTCAGATTATTGATATCAACCTTCCAGACGACTTTGTCAAAGAGTTTATCGTCTCTCTCTTTACTGGCAAAATCAAAAACAAGTTTCAGAAAAATCCAAAACGCGCAGAAAGATATTTTATTGCTAGAAAGGGTGTCTCGAAAGAAGTTAAAGCTGCCATCAATCTAGAAAACAAGTACACTGGCTACATCTACGTTGTTGATCAAAACTGCAAAATCAGATGGGCTGCTTGTGGTAATGCTACTGAACAAGAAAAAGCTGCTTTATGGAAAGCTGTTGCAGGTATCAAAAAGGAAACTTAGATTGGATTTTGAAAATATTTCAATAAATTATTATTATTAGGTGTTTTTTTTTTCTTTCTCTTTTTTGTAAATAAATGAAATATTATGACCGTTGTGTTGTGAAAAAAAAAAAATAAATAATAATATTCTACAAAATGTTTAATAGGTGCTGTTTTTTATTTTATTTTACTATGAGCATTATTAATAAGAAATAAACTTTTGATTGTAAAAATAAAGAAAAATAGTTTGTAGAAGAATTAAAAAAAATTGCTCCTGGAGGGGTTTGAACCCACGACCGTCGTGATACTCTCACAATCGTGTTCTAAGCATAACAGTTAAGAAACGGTTATAAGCACGAAGCGCTAACCACTGCGCCACAAGAGCAATGATTTTTGATTGAAGATAAGAGTGAACATACAGATTACAAAAGTTCAGCATATAAAAATATTTACCATTTTTATAATAAAATACACTTGAAAATACTCTTAATAGTGAAAATCAAAGTAACTGAAACTTATTACCACAATGCATTATTTCGCTTCATTAAAAACAAAATTATAATGTTATTTACCCCCTATTTAAAAAAAACTTAATGATTTTCATAATCAAGTATAGATACTTAATTTATTCAATTTACATAAAAATTACTTTTTTTTTGTTTTCTTAGCACATTTGTTCCCAACTATTTATTTACTATTTTGAATTTGATGAACAATACTGCTATACAAAGTTTGAAGCATCCCCGGTGTATGTTTTTCATGTTGACGCAAATCCTGTTCAAGCTTTACTACGGCTTGTCTTGTAGCATTGTCTTTGGCTCTGGCTTGCAGGGCCTGAACAGCTTTTAGTACTCCTCTGTTGTAGGAGATGCTGACCCTAGTGTTTGTGTCGTACAAACCATTTGAAGACAAAACAGAAGAGTTTCTGAGATGAAGTTGGGTTGGGCCTTCTTGGTAGCCAGTAGATGAAAACTCAGAGTTGGGATTCACAATCCGAGAAGCAACATTATTATTATTATTATTATTATTATTATTATTATTATTATTATTTTTGTAAATGTTGTTGTTGCTTGCATACCTTTCATTGTTGTTCAAATTTTGCTGAAGACCTTTGTTAGCATTCAAAGCTGAAGCATTGTTCGGATACTTGTAGTCTTGGTTAATGTTATGGGCGTACCCAGCATGCTTGTTAAGGAGAGCTTCTAAGGGCCCCATGTTTTGGGCTCTTGAATTTTCTGCGTAGATTGGTGTGCATGCAACTGCCTGGTCTGAACAGTAGTTTAAAGGAGTTTCAATGCATTGGACATGAGAAAAGTCCGAGTATTGTCGTTCTGATACAGCAATGTTGGTTTGATCTTTTAAAACTGACTTTTTGCAATTGGGGTGGTGACCACCAGTACAGCCTTCTTCATAAATTGTGTCAATCTCCATTGAGGTTAATTGTTTGTCAATGGTGTAAACATCCTGCATTTCTTTACTAGTGCAGCAGCTGCTGTTGTCATCAACTTGGTATTTGCTACTGTTTAAAGGAGAGGGTGACTTTGTTTCAAGCCCATTGCTTGCAACAACAGCAGCATTTTGTTGATAATTTAGCATGTTATTACTGTTGTAATTACTCCAGTGCTGTTGATGATTAACATCTTGTCTTACTGGCAAAGGAGAAGTTATTGCACTGATACAATTGTTGTTACTGACAACCATGTTAATTTTACTGTTTTCTGCATTTTGCTTGAGCCTCAATTCGAAATTTCTCAAATAATGCTCTTTGCGCTCTTGTTCCTCCTTAGCTCGTTCTGCAAGGCGCATTTTCCGTCTCAACAAGTATTCCGATTTCCCATTTTCTTTTTGAATCAGTAACTCTCGCAGCTTATATTGAGTTTGAAGAAAGCTCGGTTTTGAGCTGTTTACGTACTTGGCGTGTTTTTCTGTAGGTCCAAAATATTTTGAAATAAAAGAAGAGTTCATCAACTCGAGGCATCTTGGTCTCAAATTCGGATCCTTAGTTAAGCATTGAGAAATAAAGTCAAATAAATCTTTAGAGTAAAGATGAGGACCGTTATAGTTGTTTGGTATCGTGGGATTTTCGCGCCGGAATTCCCTTTGATAAAAATTATTTAAAAGTTCATTGAAATCTGGTTGGGTTTCAATGGGTCCGACAAAATTAGCAAGACTAGTGGATAAATTTGAAGACAATCTTGCAAAGACTTGATTAGTCGAAGACGATTTTGTTCTTTTAGAGTTCCAAAAAGGTGAAGGTGGTGTATTTCTAGATTCAGCAGAGTTTACTTGAAATATAGGCAATGCTTGAACTTCTTGCTGTTGTTGTTGTTGTTGTTGTTGTTGCTGCTGCTGCTGCTGTTGCTTTTGTAAATGTCTTTCATCAATTTTTTGATAATAGTAGAGATTTTTCTCAGTTTGTTCGTCTTTTTTCTTCTTGTCATTTCTTCTTCCTAGCTTTCTAATGACGTCCATTCTACTATTGTTTTTGTTTACATCAGAACCGTTTGTCTCAGTCTTGTAAATTTGATTTCGAAAAGCTCGTCGCTGTTTTTCCATCTTTAATACAAAAGAGACATACTCTTTGTGATTTAAACCATTGTATCTATCAGGGAACCCAGATTTGGCCTGGAACTTGGGCAGCTTGGCTGGTGAGCGAGAAGAGATTTGGCAAATTGCCTTCATTGGATGCATATGTGCGTGGGGAGGATCACCTTGGGCCAGTTCATATGCCGTCACTCCCAAAGACCAAATGTCTGCTTTTGTATTGTATCCAGAGCTTCTCTCGTCACCCTCTTCAGAATCCTCGTGATCATAAGTCGCTCTGTCAGTGTTAATGTCTGTTGCAAGTGATGTATCTTGACTCTTTTTTGCCCTTTTCTGTTTACATCCTCCTTTTTTTGGACGAGTACTAACGTTATCCTCTTTTTCCGATGTTTTATCGTCAGAGAATTCTGAGCTGTCGCTCTCCTCATCTGAAGAGTAATCATAATCATCGTCACTTTCAGAAGAACCTATTTTGGAGGACTGATTAATAACTTCTGGAGCCATCCAAAAGGGTGTTCCGACAAATGTTGCTCGGTGAGTCAGTGTTCGGGTAAGCTCTGAGGAGACACCAAAATCGCCCAGCTTGACGATGCCGTCTCCTGTAATTAGGATATTTGCTGACTTGATGTCTCGATGAAGTCTCTTGAGAGAATGCAAGTACCTTAGTCCTGAAAGTGATTGATATATGATAAACGCAATGATATCTTCTGTTATATTGAAACTCAAGTACTTTAGTAGATCCGAGCAGCTTCCACCAGCACATAGTTCCATAACCAACCAAATATCGATACCGTATACAAATGATTGTTGGATGCTGACAATATTAGGGTGTCGTAGAGTGTTGAGAAATCGAACTTCAAGAATAACGTCGTCATAGTCATTGTCGCTACTATCAAGATTGATGATTTTAATTGCGATTTGTTTGCTGGTTTTCTTATCGATTCTAAAAAAATAGAATAAAAATAAAAACAGTTAGTTTTTTTTATTGCTTTTATAAAATCAGTGTCTTTTTTTTTTTTTTTTTTTTTTTTTTTTTTTTTTTTTTTTTTTTTTTTTTTTGTGTTAGTATCTAAGCAAACCCTTTGAATACAGATCCAAAGTTTCCTGATCCAATTTTCTGAAGTTGTGTATAGCGTGCAGGAGTGTTTGGGCCAGAAGTCTCGTAATCCATGTTGAATGATGAAATGGGGATTTTACTTTGTGATTACAACAAACGGTTTATTAATTAGCAATGTTTGAAAGGTTGAAATAGTTTAGACAAATGAAAGTAATAAACTAAATGTCTTTAGTTTTGTCCTACAGAATAGAAATAATGTTTGTCTTATCTGAATATATAATAATTGTTGTAATTCAAAAGGAAAGAAAGAAGGAAAACAAAACAAAATTAGCAAAATCGGTTTTCCCCATATTTTGAAATAACAACACTACTCTTGTTTGTCTTTGCATCTAAATCAGCCTTATTACCAATTTGAAAATAAGAAAAAGTAAACCACTTTTAGCAAATAATCAAGCTCAAACCATCCATTATATATATCCATATATTCTAATTTCATTTTTTGGTGGCTATGTACTTTTATATACTTTACATGATTAATAAAAATAATAATTTGTTAGCTGTCCAAGAATATATATATATATTAAAAGACCATATTAAGAACAGAGAAAAAGAAAACAAACACAAAGAACAAATATGATATTGAATGAAAGTTAAATAGATTTAGAGTCTTACAATGAGTCTTTTTTTGATTAAAAAAAAAATTAAAAAAAAAAAGAAAAATATTATTAATAGTTAGATTGGTGAGTAGATTTTTTATATTAAATAGTCGTTAATTGTCATCTTCGTCGTTGTCGTCATCGATAACAATTACTGTCTTTGATTCTTCATCTTCGGGTTCAAAGCTTTTGTCTGGATCTTCTACTTTATCAGTAGATTCTCGCTTGACATCCTTAGACTTTTCATCATCGTTATCATTTTCAGGCTTCTCCTTCTTATCTGTCAAAGTGCTATCATCATCGGAATGGTTCGGATCGTTGTTAGTAGATGCATTAGAGTCTCCCAAGGAAAGCCTTGATTTTAGGCTCAGGTTAGGGTCCGCAGAGGTATGAGAAAGAGAGTGATTGTTTCCCGATCGTCGTCGTTGGGCTTGTCGAGCTCTCATTTCTGCAAGACGACTAGCTGCTGGCGAGGTCGATGAAGCAGAAGCAGAAACTGATCTAGTGTTACCAGAGGCCCCTGAACCATATTCAGAGGATCCGCTACGGAGCTCTTGAAGTAATTGCCGAGCACGCCCACCTAAATCATCGGCATCATTCACCGACAAGTTTCTATCGATTGAGGTATGTTTCTTGTGCTTTTTATCAGGACTTGCTGGCATCGAACTATGACGTTTGATTTCTTGTTTCGATGAATCACTAGAAACATTTTGAATATTGTCATCTGACTTTTTCTGGTCATTGTTTGCGTCATCAGGATTATAAGGTAATGCACCAGGGGTTCTATCGATTGGATCAAGAGACTTGCGTGAATTTGCTTCTTTATTAGCAGCCTCTTTTTCCTTTGCTTCGTTTTCTGCCATCTCCTTTTGATGTTCTTCAATTTCTTCATGAGTTATTGAAATACTGTGCATTTTGCGTTGTCCAGTCATATTTCTACGAGCTGCAGCCCTGCGGCGAGCAGTTCTGGCATCTCCAGAAGGCCCAGCAGCACGCAACTTTTTGAGCAGAGTATCCATAACTTCAACCTTGCCGTCACCAGCAGTAGAAGCCGTAGCAGGTGAAAGTAGGCCAGCTTCCAACTGATCTACCTTCTTTGGCGCTTCTGCAAGACGCTTTCTAGCCTCGTATGCACGATTTTCTTCTTCGCGAAGTAAGTTCTCACGCTTGGCTTTTTTGTATTCAGATACAAATGTTGCAAACTTACTAAAGAAAGTAGCAACGGCCTGAGAATCGGTAGGATCTTCACCAAAATATTTCATGAGCTTAGAGAACTCAGTTATGGTAGCTTGCAATTGATCGTTAAGAGCCTCACGCTTTCTTCTGGCTTCAGGAAGAGCAGATAGAACATAAGACAAAACCTTGTCTTTGGGATGGAACTTGGAAGGGTCACTCAAGTTTCCAATATCGATAGAAGTTTGACAGTTTTGAATAGTCTTCATAAATTCATTGGAATCAGCCTTCAATTGCTCAATTGAGAGTTTTGCAACAGCAACTGCGTCTTTTAGTTCATCACAAAACTTTTCAATTTCAGGAAATGAAGTACGGACAATCTTTTCAACATAGTGCAAAAATGTCATGGTGTTTTTATCGTCTTTGGTAAAGGCTAATCTTTGCAAAGTTCCCAGTTTGAAACCACTCGCCTGTTTTGAGGAGTCGTTCATGTAGTTACCAACAGCCAAAATAATTTCTAATATATGCTTGAAACTTTCTGACTGTCTGATGCTTTGGCAGGCAGCATCAACACTTCTCAGCTTGGAAACCAAATCCGAGTAATCACGCTGGTATGTAGTCACAACCAACAAAGCACGCATACGGGACTTCCAGTAATGCTGTAGATTATAACAAAGTTGAAGGTATATCTGGTCTGCTCTTGCTAACTCAGAAGGATCCTTTTCAGGCTTTGGTGGAGTATCACCATCAACTGTTGTCCAATCTGTGCTATAAGGCTGAAAACTGCGTGCCAGGTTGTTTGTGACATCTGTAAGCTCGCTTCTAGACAGAAATTCCAAAACGTTGGTGTTTTGCACAACGTCAGAATCACATCGCAAGACCTTATCAACCAGCTCTTCAACAGACATGTGAGAGAACATGTGCAAGTTGATTCCAAATTGCTGTGAAATATCTCGGTTTAAAAATGAAATCTTTTCGTCTTTGGCTTTCTTTTTACCCATCATGCGCCTAACTTCCTTTGCAGCAAAAATACGTTCAACTTCATCAAAGACACCCTTTGAGTACAAATCGTTGAGCAAAGAATGCTCAGTAATAACCGAGGCCCAAACCGTATGATCAACTTTTTCAATTTTCTCCCAGTGCATCTGTTTCAATTTACGCTTAGGCCTGAATGCGCCCATGAATTTGTCTTTGTTTGGTGCTACAACTTCTGTAGATGTAGGAGTAGTATTCTTTGAACCAGGTAGTGGAAGAGGTGGTGCGGGAGGAGGAGGAGGTGGTGGCGGAGGTGGAGGACCTCCACTATTGAGTCCACCTGGTGGAAGAGGAGGAGGTGGTGGAGGCGGAGGAGGAGGAGGTCCACCAGACAAAAGACCACCAGGGGGGAGTGGTGGTGGTGGAGGTGGAGGAGGAGGAGGAGGCGAAGGAGTTGATGATGGAGAAAGAAGTGATGGTGGAATAGGTGGTGGCGGAGGTGGAGGAGGACCTGCATTAGACAAGAGGTTTTCAGGTAATGGAGGTGGAGGAGGAATTTCAGAAGCAGTTTGAGAAGATGTAATAGATTCAACTGAGTCAATGTCGTCTTCTTCTTCTTCGTCTTCTTCTTGTCGTTCACCTTCCTGTTTAATATTTTTCTTATCGCTTTCCTGTTCATTTTCTACTAGTTCAACCTCTTCTTCTTCTTCATCGTCAATTGAAATAATAGATTCTTTCTTACTCTTTGGTTTAGTAGAAATTCTTCTATTTTGTGGCTCTGACTGGCCATCTGGAAGATCTGGTAATGGCTTATCTTCTTCCATACGACTAGAGACTTCTTGAATAGAAGTATTGTACATTTGAGAAGATTTTACTGGAGAAAGAGGCTTGCCTTTGCTAATAGGGAAGGAGGAGCTGACAGTTCTTCTTCCACCCTCATTGTGAGATGACTTGGATGGTGCAACAACAGATGATGATCGTTGCACTCTTGCAGTGAGCTCATTGAGATATGGAAGAGAAGCCCTTGAATGATCATTTTCCATTGGAGCGCGAGGTACTGCGTTTTTTCTTGTATCCTCTTCTGGTTCTGTCTTATTAGAAGAATGAGTCTTTTTAGAATGCTTTGACTTTTTCTGGGTGGGTTTTGAAATAGTGACAAGTTTGGCCATTTCTGGAACTGGAGCACCGCCTTCATTAGTGCTGTAAAGTTCGCTGTATGTAGCGGCAGTTTTGGACTTGGTGTCTTCAGAGTCAACATTGAAAGATGAGGCAAAGCTTTGAGATTCCTTTTGAAGTTCTTCTAATCGTTTCATTCTTAGCATTCTTTGCTCGTAGAGATCCTTTTTGGTATTTGGAGACGCAGACACTAAATTCGAGTCATTGGCTTCACTTGCTGGAGTTTCAGGATCAGCAAAATTAAACATTTCCAGTTCTCTTGCTTGGTTCTGAAGTGATTCCATCTTATCTCGCAATTCACGAAGTCTTGGACTTGGCTCGGTTTCCCATGCTTTTCCTTCCAATTGGAATTCGGTTTTCTTACGAGCCAATTGGGCTTCTAATTTACGGGCAAGTTGTTCTCTATCAATAATTCCTCTAGAGTTTACTTCGTTTGTAGCATGGTTATTGTCCATAGCACCAGACTCCTTAAGCATAAGATAAAGTTCACGGATTTCTAGTTCGCGGTTCTGAAGTTCCTTGTAATGGCTTTCTTTCAGCTCGTCCAAATCTTGCTTTAGACTTTCATTCATGCGTCTTTGAAGCCGCAGTAGTTCGTTTGCTTCATCCAGTTCCCGCTGCAGTTTTTCAATCATACCCTCGGAGCCGAGGTTGAGCATGCGCTGCATTTGGTCTCTCTCAGCACGAGCCTCTTCAGCAATTTTCATGGCTTCTTTTGCTTCATTAAGAGCGCGTCGGGCTTGATCATCTGTTTGCAGTCTATCAAGAATGGCCTGTACTGAGAAATTCAAAACATTGCTGAGGTCTGCATCTGGGTTGATTCGATCCATTACAACGTGGGACATTAAAGCATCGACAAGTTGAAACATACGAGCACCATCAGCAGTAGGATCCTCTCGTACCAATAGAAAGTGCTGCATAGCAGAGAGAAAATAGCCCTCTGAATTAGTTTCTTTAACTCTTGACCAAATCTCATTTGCAATCTCTATTGGATTGTCCATATCTTTGATATCTTCATCGCGTTCAATATTCAAGAGATCTTCGTAGTCTAGTGCTGCTGCTTCGTCATATTTTTGTAGCTGCTCGTTAATGGGCTCAAAATTGAACTGAAGCATTTTGTTTGCAACTCTGGGAAGACCAGAGGCCTTGAGCTGGGATCTAATGTGTATACGAACTCTGAGATCACGGCATCCGCCAACAATGACATTTACTAGTAACAACGTAGCCAAAGAATGTTCTATGAGAAGGTTTTCGACTCCGATACCTCCAACTCTAACTTCTTCACTAGCACCGACCAAAGAACCCATTTTACCACGGCCATCAAGAGTCTCTTCAACGTTGCGAATCCAGGACTCAAAGCGACCAATGTCTCCGGTTTGGGCTTTGACAGTGTCAAATGCATTTAGTACTTGTTCATAGCCGATGGGCTCTTGCCAATGCGCTAAAAATGTCAAGATATCTGTAACTAGTTTCCTTGTAATTAAGCGAGGTGAGGTTAAAGACCCTACCAAGGCAGGAATTGTTTTGCCAGACTGTAGAGCCAAATCTGCACCCTCTTTAAAATTGACTACTGCTTTGATACATTTGACAATATCATATTCCCGATCCAGTACATCTTCTGTTTTATTTGGGCGGTGGTTGATCTGTGTTAAAACGGTAGCTAGGGCTACTTGACCTTGAGCATTTAAAAAAGAACGAACCCAAATGACAGGCTCCGTGCGAAGAGAGACCCATAAGTTCCCTAGATGTCTCTGAGTAATGGTATTGTCCATGATTTTGCGTACATACCACTCAGGAGTGTAATTGTCTTTAGATTGCTGTGTGGCTCGTTTTGTTTTTTGAAGTTCCGCTAACTTATCTTGATGAATTAGGACCCATTTTTTTGATACGTCATATTCCATCATTTGCCTGATTACCTCAGGAGGCAAACTACTAAAATCTCGTTTTTTCTATTTGAACAATTGATTAGTTTGAAGAATCACAAGGAAACAAGGATAAAAAAATTGACTTACCATCAAATCGGCAAACAGCCTTTCAATTTCCTCGTCGTCATCGGGGCGCTGTATTACAATCTGATCATTTTTTTTGGAGCTGATAGATGCAGTATCATCGTAGGTAGAATAAACAGAAGATCGTATAGATGGTGAAGGCTGGATATGTGAAACGGAAGACGATCTTGAGCTCGGAGTAATGCTTAAATCGTGAAAAAAGTTTAGTTTGGAAGAAGTTGAGGTAGATGAACGTGTTGAAGAGGCAACGTGAGATGAGCTATTATTATTATGTGATGGTGCTGATGTAGTATTATTAGATGAGTGGCTACTTGAACTGCTACTCCTGGATGGGGTTATGGATGTTGCAGAGCGAGAGTACTGGTCCTGTTGATGAGAAGAGTTAAAGCTGAAGGGATTAAAGGATGATATTGACGAGGCATACGAAGTTGTTGTGGTTAATGGACTTTCTGTAGAATGATCTGAGTGAAAGCTTGGTTGAGCTGATCTAAAGTTCCGAGACTGAGACGAAGGATATTGCTGTTCCCGCTCACGCTGAGAGTTTGTAATAGCTTCTTTATATACAGGGTTATGCTGGCGTGGCGGCAAAGGGGGTATAGGATTAGATATAGTAGTAGGGGGTGCCAAAGAAGAAGAAGTCTCTCTTCTCAAATCCGAAGCATGATGGAGATAATGGTTATTGTTGGCGTTTGAGTTATTACTACTTGAGTTTGAAGAATTTTTATTTTTCGCCATATTTGATGAATGGAAAGTGGTAATTATCTGAGTAAAATCTCAGACTTTAAAATGAAAGTGTGTAAATGCTATACAAATTAGCATACAACGACTGAAGATGTTTTAATGATAATATTAATAATAATGAGAAAAAAAGATAGGTCGATTACAAAAAAGACTTTTTTTTTTTTTAGTAAAAATAAGGAGGTATTAAGATCAGCCGTTAAATAGTTGAAGGTCCCTCAAATTATGCAATAAAAAGAAAAATAAATAAAAGTAATACAACTCTAAAATCTTTGAACTGGGAAGAAAAGGTTTTATGTTAGTGGGATCAAAAAAAAATAAAATAAAATAATTAATGATGTTTGAAAAGTGAATCCAACCAATTGAATTGAAATCAGTAGGAATGCTGAGAAATGACGATAATGATAACGATGATGGTGATAAATAAAAATAAAATAAATGATTCAATATATATTGATTATCCGTTTAAATAACATACCTTTATCAATTATCTATAAACTGTCGAAGAGTATTTGAATCAATTAACAATAAAGCTTCTGGTATCATAAATATGGAAGTGTAAATTTAACGAATGGAGGTTATGATGGAGGTAGTAGATAATAAATAATCATAATACTCGCATCAAACTCCTAAGACTGAAATGCTTCAAGATTGAATAAGAAGAAACACAATTGAGCCCGAGAAAACCGACTGCTTAATCTGCTATGTGTTTCACCTATAAAACAAAGTGAGATGAATCGACAGTTGCAAACGTTTCCAAATTATCCAATATCTGCTTTTGAAATAAACAAGTGTTTATAATTTTTAATGGTGGTGTGAATAAATATAAAAATAGAAGGGGGTAAAAAAGAAATAAAAAAAAAAAGAGATAAATTACAAAATTGCCAAATCCGTAATTATTGATTTACTTTTTTTTTTTTTTTCCCTTTAGACTCACTCTTCACTGACTTGGTGTTCTTAATATTGATAATATGGCAAAGTAGAGGGACTAATAAAAAATGGTGGAGAAGAAAAAACAAAAAAAATGGATAGAGGCCGGCTCACCCTAGCCCACGAGGGAAGTTACTTTGGTTTTTACCTTTGCCAATAGACAACAAAGAATTATTCCCTTCTGTCCATACAAATAGTTTTTATTTTTTTTCATTTTTTACCTCCGAGATCAGTCTTGAAATAAATTCGGCTGATTTAAGTCGATTTTTAAATGAAAAAAAACACGTCTAATTATTTTAGATTAAAGGGTTAATAACAATAGTAATATACATTTTTTACGTTTTTGCTTTGTTATTTCAAACATTAGCTTTAACTTGAATTAAATTCTGCAGAAAAATTCCATACAGGAAAATAAATCGTGTATCAAAATATCAGCTATTGTTGACTTATTATGTATATGGTAGTAATACATCATTTCATTTAATTCAAAATGAAAATAAATAGATAGACAAATAACTTTAAAAAGAAAAATATAAAAATAAAAATCAATTATCATTTGACTTCTTTTTGTTGTTTTTGCCTTGCCGAGACTTGTTGTTTCCTGAAAGTCTTTTGTACTTTCTAGGATCATTTTTATTCAACTTTGTAGGATCCCTTGTACCTTTACCACCCTCCCAAAATCCACTGCTTCGAGTGTCAAATTGGTAATGACAGTACATGCAACTAGACGTAATGTTTTGCTCTCTAGAACACTTCCCGCATATGATTCTAGTTGCATGCTCATTAGGATGATTCGATTGAATATCGTGACATTTATCACAAGGGTATACTTTTCCGCAGCAAGAGAACAAATACCATTTTTTTGATTTTCTGTAGTGGGTACATGCTCCGTCATCAGGCAAGGGTGTTCCACTTACTATACCCAATTTTTGTCGACCCTCGTCTGGCTTTCTTTTGATTACACGAACATTTTCCAAATCTTTGAAAGTTAAAACATCTTCAGTGACCTGTTCAAAGCCAATGTTTTCGCTCATTTCTAATCTCATACGAATGTGGCACTCTTTGCAATTTATTGTAATCTTTTTGCCATTGTCCACTCGTTTGAACGGGGTATCATTGTTAGTCGTAAAGCAATTGCTGCAGGTAGGAACAAATGTGCTTGCCAAAAGCTCAATTGGTTGACACCCTGCCAACTCTAAATATCCTGCAACAACAGGAGAGCTTTGAGACGATTCAAGCTCGTTGTTATCTTGAGGACGAATCAGGTTCTTGCGAAACTTTGCTGCCAAAACCGCTTTGCATTTAATGCATTCTTCTGCAACTGGTTTTGAATCTTGTCCATATGGCCCAGAGATAATGTTGAACAAATCATTTAAAGAACCACATCGCTCACATTTCACCACCAGGTTTACTAAATGGCATTCCAAAATTCCAATGTTTTTCATCTTTAGTCCAGGTAAAAGAATTGAAATACCTCTAGGTTCTAGTGTAGAATTAGAAGATTCAAGTTGATCTTCATCACTAGACTCACTTTTAGTTTCATGATCGAAACTTCCCTTGTCGTTACTTTCTACAGAGATTTTATCTGTGTCCAATGTCGATTCTTTCTCTTTGGATTTGTCAAAGCTATTTTTGGCAGTAGAACTTAATCCTAGTAGAATCTTTCTCGCCTTGGATTGAACATCAGACAAGCTCAAATTTTCAATAGGTAGAGTATCAGTTTCGTTGGTAGGTTTTTCTGTTTGGCTGTTTTGCAAATTTTGTTCTTTTTCACTAGGGGATGGTATTTTTTTTGTATTGGTCTTTTTTCCATTACTTTCGTCAATATAATCTAAGTAGTTAGGATCCATAAGTTTCCCGAGTCGAGAAACAAAAAAATTGACATGGTTTAATAATGACCAGTCAAGATGATACTGAGCATTTTTGTTAAAATTTGATTCAATAACCGAAACAGGGAAAATGTTTTTTCGCTCTTCATCTAATGAATTGCAAATTACAATAGTGCATGGATCTAAATTATAGCTTTTGGGAACTTGAAGTAAAATTATCAGTTTGTTGTCAAACTCTGGAGGCAAAAAGTTGGCAAAACTTATAGAGTCTGGCATGCTCTCTGTACTCAGTTCAATTTTAAATGTTGTATTGCTTTCGTCATCGCTCATAACTGTAATATGCTTGTTGAGCCCTAGACGATGCTTTAGTTGATTGATCTGAGCATCCCTGAGTTGCAAAATTTCAGGAGGAATGACCAGCTTTTTTGGTCTCTCATGCTCGGTAGATGCTGAAAAGTTATTGTTATTTGGAGTAGATGAAGAAGAAAATGATGATGATGATGTTGATGATGCGTTAGATGTTGTTTTTCCTTTGTTTTTGTTTTTGAATTTAACAATCTTGAGGGTTTCTCTTTTTTCTTGCTTTAAAAAGTGTTCAAGGTTCTTGTCTAGTTCTACCATCATGTCTAACAAAGTTTTTGTCCCCAAGAACTTTTTCGCAATGTCTCTAAACCCAAGATCAACATTAACAGAAAACCCCTTGGGAATGTCTGGATTCGTGACATTAATCATTGGAGGTTCTTCAGGGTAGGATAATGGAATATACAGGTCAAATTGAAGAGTGGCAATATCAAATGGGAAATCTGGATCAGATGGTATAAAAGACATACTGTACTTTGAATTTGCATTGGATCTCATATCAGACTCATCAGCCTTGGAAACTAAAGTAGGATAAGCACGTTGTAGCTGATTAATCTCTAGTTCTCTTCGACTTAGGTTTTTGGAGTTTTTGTTAATTGGCTTTTTTACAACTTTTCTTGGATCAGCCCTTGCAATTCGTTGATTGGGGCGATTATGGGGATTGCTTAAAGCATTTGGGCGATTTCTGTTGGAATTTTCGTTGGAGCTGGATACATTTCCATTGCTGTCAGTAGTATCGCCATCAGTTCTATTGCCATTACCATTGCGATTTCTATTTCTTTGCCTATTACGCTTGGGTTTGTTATTTGTAGGAGGATCCGAAGATTGGTTTGAAGCTTGAGAGCTGGATGCTGGAGAAGTGCTCATGCTAAATAATTATAAATAGGTATAATATGTGCTGATCGATAATATAGTTTAATTTATTTAAAGTGAATTATGCAAATCTTTGACGTTTGTTAAATTAATATGAGGAAATCAAAAAGACTTTATAAGAATATGGAGAATTTTTGTTCAGATCAAGCAAAAAAAAAAATATTTGAAACAGGAGTGTGTCGAGAACTATCGAAAGTGATGGACAAGATGTCATAATCATGTGACGTAATTTGTTTGTTACAAAATCACGATTACATTCATCAGGGTTGTAACCATAGCCGACTTTTTAACGGCTCGCCAATATTGGTGGAATTTCACTGCAAATTAACTTTAAAAAATCAATTGGGAGTCAGAAAAATCTTGATTCGAAATGAAAATCTTTTTAAGTTTACTATTTTTGTGAATACGCTATATATTTGACTTATTTTTTAGAATGAACAAATCAAAATGAAAGGTTGTTGTTTTCTATAATCTGGATGGAATTATTAAGAACTTTTATACAAAAAGTCACTCTTGATTAACTCATTTATGGAGTGCATAGCAACTAAAAGAATCTAACAATAAAAATAAAAAACTCAAATAACTATTTTTTTGTGTTGTAAGATCTATATCTATTGATTGTAATCATAATAGAGATCAAATAGACTGTTGAAACCTAGATATACTAAAAACATTGATATTAAAGATTAAGCGTTATAAATATTATAAATATTAATGTTATTACTATTATTACAGATGACATATTAATAAATACAAGGAAAAATTGATATGAAGTTTTTTTGTTTTTTGTTTTAGAAAACAATTCAAGACATTAAGCATTCCATTAAATAAAAAGTTGGCGATTAAGTTTTTTTGATGTTTGTTTTAACTCAAAGAGGAAAATAGAAAATAAATAAACCAAAATTCATAAAAAAAAAAAAAAAAAAAAG
>CBXB010000117.1:12505-32337 GCA_000817185.1 Magnusiomyces clavatus CNRMA 12.647
AAAAAAAAAAAAAAAAAAAAAAAAACCAATAGTAATAATGAACTTTTATTAATAAGTAAAAATATATCAGTTTTGAATCTCTTTTTTTTATTATTCTTTATTATTTTATATTATTATCTATAATTTTTATGATTTTTGTTTTGAAAATAAAATAGATGTTTAAATAAGAAACAATTATTTGTTCTATATGTTATTTATTTTTTTTTTAATATTAGTTTCGATATTATGGTATAAAAAAATACATAAAAGGATTAATTCATTGTAACAGAGTTTCTCCATACATTGTGGTTTACATGGTTTGTTAAAAACAAAAGTTAATCCTAATCTCCCTCAAAATATATATGTATATCCGGCATTTCAAGTAGCAGCATTCCAATAATTTTGTTGTCAGAAAAGAGTAAAGATAATGTTACAGCTTTGTACATGATTACTCGATGATTACGTACAGCGAAATCGCTGATAACAGATACATTATTTTATTTTGTTCATCGTGGAATTAAAATAAGAACAGATTGGGCCTTTTTTTTTTGTATTATTAAACCTTGTTTAAATTACAGGATTCTTATTGGACTGTAACAAAAAGGAATATTTATCATACTCGATTCAGCACTTTAAAAAAACAAAAACCCAACAAAGATTTTTTTTTTTTAATTATTATTATTAATCTCATTTGTCTGACTGGAAAAATTTTATATAAATAATCCGAATTATATTTTTATTTTTTTATTTCTTTTTTTTTTTTTTTTTTTTTTTTTTTTTTTTTTTTTTTTTTTTTTTTTACTTTTGACTATAATTATGGATTTTTTAATAGAACTCAGCTTTGAAAAAGAAGCGAAACATTTCGAATTTAATATTTTGGTTAGTTTAAAAGAAAGAAAAAAAAATAACACAATAAAGTGACGTTTTTTAATTTTCATAGTACTGTTGAATATTGATCCGAATCATTATAATACTGGGATTTAAAATTTATGTTTTACATTGTCCCCCCCTTAATCTTATACCAGTAAATGATGTTTTAAAGCCATTTTTCCCCCATATTTTCAAAACAAAGCTACTTTGTTCTAATTAGATTAGCGCTCTAGAATTACTTTATATATTTTACTATTGCCAACGTAAAAAAAACAATTAAATATTATACATCCGAGTTCTCCGTGCTAAACCGAACTTTTATTTATTTATTTTTTTTACATTTGTTTACAAGGCTTTCCGACTTTTCCATTTTAAATCCATTTATGACTTATATTGGAAATTATCCAATTATTCAAACATAACATCATTGTTAAATTTATTTCAATAATTTTTGACAGATTTTACTCTACATTTATTTATTTATTTTATATTTTTTCTTAAAAAAATTATTCAATATCTGAGCAAAATATGATATATAAAAAGATAGGAAACATAACAAATAAATAAAAAATGAGATTCTTTATATTTACATCATATCGAGAGAGAGAGAGAGAGTTACCCCCCACAACTAGTAGAACTGCTTCTTCTTGTATACTAAAATTCCTTAATTATACTGTCACCATGACACTGTCCAGAAGATCTATCGTTTCCTAGTTAGTGTAATACACACGTGACGGTGATCACTATTAAAAACAATGGAACTTTAAAGAAAACCCTGTAAAAAAAGAAAAGAGAAAAAAATCAATGATTTATTATTTCTTTTTCAAATAAAAATGTTGTATTTAGTTTTTTACGTTAACATGAATAAATCAATTGAATCATCTAAATGTTGTATACGGGTAATGGTTGTGAGGTATTTGTAATGAGCTTTTTTTTTTTTTTTCTTTGTGTCCTTTTTTTTATGGTATGATACAACAGCGCTTAGAATTCTTATTACATTTGATTTCACAAAAGTGATGATACCATATTCACCTCCTCGATGCAATTTCTTAATCTTAAAAAAAAAAAGATCTAGATATTGCATCAAACAATCAAAAATTGCACTTTTATGAATACTTCTGCTTGTAAACTTTGAGTAAAATAATTGCAATCCATTAGTTACCCTGCTTGTGTACAGTGGAAAAAGGCAGCTTTTAGATCTCTTTGATTTGCACATAATTGAAAGCTGCTCTTTTTTTTGAATTTTTATTTATTTGGTAGTTGATTTAGTGTTTTCCATTGAGTCATTGACAAATTTCTAATGTCTGATGGATGTTTTATGACTAGTGATAGGGTTGTTTCATTGATAGACCATATGAACAAAGGTACATTCAAATAGCTTAATAGATTTAGTAGCGGAATTAGCAGTGATGAAAATTCTGATTGTCACTTAGCACTGTCAAAACTTTGCAATAACTAGTTCAGCCGCATCACTTAAATGGTCTAATTGTTACCACTAGAGCTTTTACAGCAAAAACTTTTCAAATATCAGTTCACTGTAACCTGATTTAGGTTTTGTCCTAAATAGTCAATACTTGATTATATATATTTATATATTTTCATACTCAAAATCTTTTTTCTTTTGGTGTTTTAAGTTGTTATTCAATTGATTAAGATTAGCAAAGTGGTATTACAGAGGATGTTAAGCGGCAATTCAACTTTTTTTGTTAACTACACTCAACAGTCATATTTATAATACATGACTTAAATTGCAACAACATACTTAAAAAAAATTAATTTTAATTTTCATTAAAATACAATTCAAAGTTCAATATTAGTGGATCATTTATAGTATGAATTGAATAATCTCATAATTCTAATACTTTCAATCATAGCTTTAATAAAATATCTAACTTTGCATTGAATTTTGGGTTGTTGGCTATATCTATCTGTATTAATGAAAGAATTATTAAAAAGAAAAAGAAAAAATCTAAAATCTCTCTTCCTTAACATTTTATTTTTTATTATTAATTTTATTTCTCTTTTTTTTTTCCACTACTCCCATAATCAACCATCTCTATATTTAAAATCACACTTACAACCATATATATATATATATATTTTTCTTCAAGCTAAAACGAACCAAAACATAACAACAATTTAGCCCCAATAATAATGTCAGAAAGAAGTGATACAGTTGAAAAATACAAGTACGTTTTGATCTTAATGCAAAATCATTTTGTTTATTACAGGCTGTTAAGTCTTTCACAACATTCATAACTAACCTCATGTATCACTCAATAGACTTGTTCTTTTAGGTGAACAAAGTGGTAAGTGACTTTTTTTTTTATTGATTTTTTATTTATATATTTTATTCTACATCTATTATATTCAAATCATCATTCATCCAACTGATACGGCAAACAGGAGTCAAGTCGTGGCAATGTCTATTTTTTGTTTTTGTAATCTTAGTTGGCAGTGTTGAAAAAAAGGGCAACCAACAACACAAAAAAACAACAACATACAAAAGATTCAGACAGTAAAAGATTCAAACAAAGTCAACTAAAAACCTCTTTATTTCAACTTGTTTTTATGATCAGATATGAGTGGGTTTCAAATTAAGTAAACGAGAAAAAACTTGGTATTCAAAATTCATTATGTGAACTACTCTGGGAATTTTCATTGTTTATTGATAGATATCCATTGTTAAACAGAATTATATTCCTTGTTGTTTGAATCAAATTCTTGAATACAAGTTTGATCTTTGATACCGACTAATGAAAAAAGAAGGGACCACTATTTGCTTGTATCGATCAATAGTATTGTTATATACTATACTTTATATCCGCGTCTATTTTTGTCTTTTTCTTCTTACTAACAAAATAATGATTTGATTATTCATTTAGTCGGCAAAACTTCACTACTATCTCGTTTCATGTATGATTCGTTTGACTCTCAGTACAAGGCCACTATCGGTATAGACTTCATGTCAAAGGTTTGTGTTTTTGTTTTTTCTATTCCTTGATTTTCTCTCCTTAATCTCATCAGCTCATTTATTAACTTTGTTACTTATGACACCCCCTCTTTTTTTATATAGACTATGTATTTACCAGATCGTACAATACGTCTTCAACTTTGGGATACTGCTGGACAAGAACGATTCAGAACTTTGATCCCATCATACATCAGAGACTCTCATGTAGCAATGGTTGTTTACGATATCACAAACAGACAAACTTTTCTTGACGCATTCCGTTGGATCGATGACGTTAGAACTGAACGCGGAGATCAAGTCATTATTGTCCTTGTCGGCAATAAGACTGATTTGAGAGACCAACGTCAAGTAACTGTCGAAGAAGGAGAGAAAAAGGCAAAAGAACTTGGCGTACTCTTTATGGAAACCAGTGCAAAGGCTGGCATGAATGTTAAGGCTCTTTTCAAAAAGGTTGCTGCCGAGTTGCCAGGCTTGGAACACAACAAACCTGAAGAAACAGAATGTAAGTGATTTTAAAATTATATTTTTTTTTTACCATTATTGATCTCTGTTTGAACTATCCACTAACAATCATAAACAAATTATTTTTTTAATGATTATAGTGATTGATGTCAGTATTGATGCCAAATCCAAAGCACTACCAGCTACAGAAGGATGCAATTGCTAAAAACAAAAAACTATTTTTAATGACACAAATGATTTGAAACAATAAAAAGAAAAACATTTATAGGATAATAAACAATACCAATAATGACCACCCTTTGATTTTTTTTTTTTTTTTTTTTTTTTTTTTTTTTTTTTTTTTTTTTTTTTTTATATATTTTTTTATGGATACATTTTTTATGTAAAGAAACAAACATAAAACAGACAATCGACATATAGATTATTTTAATGAAAACTGGGTTGATAAAAATTGCTTCTCCTCTACTCAATTAAAAAGATGCATGAATCAGCACAAGAAACTCGTTGTTTTTATTGATCTTTTTGAAACTCGTAAAAAAACGGGAATATTTTTATATTTTATTTTTGCTTTCTTTTTTAACCATCGTTTTCATACTTTTTATTTTTATTTTTGTTTTACTCTTTAATCCGTACTGTCTTATCATTGCTGTAAATACATATTTTCTTTCTTATTGCAATATAACAGAGTTGCCCCAGATTTGTTTTAGAGAAAAAAGTGTTTGTGAGCCATCATGACAAACAAGCCCAATGGGATTTCTAAGAGTTTATCTCCATCAGACTCTTTTTTTATATCTGTCCTCTCGGAATCTTCTCAAACCTATTCATCTTTTGACTCTAATCCCATTTCCAATCACCACATTCTCAGTACAGCAACAAGCAGTTCTACGGGATCAAAATCTCCTCCTTCCATGACAAAAGCTTCCTTAGCATACCAATGCCTTCGCCATATAGCAGCTACGCTTGAATACCTTGAGAAGGTTTCTGATCCCAATGATCAAATGTTCATAGACATTGTTGGCGAAGTCTCCAATACGGCATTCCCACTTGATTTCAAGCTTCAACAACTGCTTTACAAAAAGGTTTATAAGAAGAAAAGTATAAAAACTCACCAAGAAGATATTAACAATAATGAAGACAACAACTTTGGAACTGTGATTAAACGACTTCAAGAAGTTTCTTTGGATTATGCTTTTGATCAACACTGCAAAAAGCGGAAAAACATGGAGAATGGAACTCTCGTTTTGCCAGCTTCGTCATCTTTTCCTTTTAAATCTTCAAAACATGATTCAAATATTGCAAAAATGGACAAGGGAAAATGCCAACAACCATTTGGTGATGATCTTAACAAAACAACAACAGATACTACTCGAAAGCCAAATAGACGACCCAGAAGAAAGATGCAACGAAAAAAACAACAACAGCAAAATCAACCCAAGGAAAAAGTTACCGAGACTCAAAAAGACAATTCAAAACTCAGGACCATTGTTTCAATTGGCTCTTCTCCAGATCCTCCACCAGCTCCACTTTCTTATCAACAACCTGACAATACTAACAACATTGAAATAGACAAAAAACAAGTTGAGCTTCCTAATTTCCTCTCATTATTCTCACAACCATCAAATGACGATGAGCAACAGGAATCTCATCCCTCATCTACCAAAATATCATCTTGCGGAGAAACAGGGTTGTGCACTAACTGTATGTCACAAGAGCCTATTGGTAGTACAGAAAATCAAATAAATATTAGCCTCCCAAACTCTTCTTCTATCAATCATAAATTGAATGACAAAGACGAATCAATTTTTAGTAACAGTGCAACTCTTTACTATCCTAACTCTTCCACCTTACCACGCTCTGAGCGGCAACCACCACCATCTCATTCAATTGTAGCCTTTTCAAAAGTTAGTAGAAATAAATTTAGAAATTCTTTTCCTCGTTCTGAAAAAGTAGCCAAAAGGGGTTTTCCATCACTATTGTCTCAGGAAAATCAAGAAAATAACAAATCTGGAGCATCAACTTCTTCAATTTCTCAGCAAGTTATTGACAAAAATGAGAATGATTCAGATTATTTTTATCGTTTCTACAAAAAAAATAAAGATAATTTTGATAATTCGAAAAACAAGCCAAAAGCCAGCAATTATATGAGGTACCAACAATTTAAGAAAACTACAGAGAGTAGCCATAATTTTCCTAACTTTCAACCACATGTAACTATCAAAAACAATATCAATAAAAACTATCATGACACTACAAGAACTAGCAAAAACAAGGAAAAAGAAAAACAGACAAAAAATGGGCTCAAGCAAACTAAAGAAGAGACAAAACAATTTGATACTACTAAAAATTTGAAACCAGAAGAACATAAATCATCATTCTCCAAACAGCCACAGTTCAAATTTGAATCGAGTTTTACAAAATTTAGCAAGCCTAATACTTTAGTAGAGTCTTCTGATTCAGTCCAACAGCAAATTTATCATCGCCATCAATCACAGCCAATGAGTAGAGAGACTGTCTCTTTCCCAATCCTCAAAAATCCATTAATTTCTAGCAAAGATGAAAGTTCAAACACTTCCCAATTGCCCAATTTTCCAAATGAAAAAGGTTATCAAGGCAGATTTGTTAATACCCATTCCTCCTCTTTCTCTCAAAAACCAGCATCATTTTTTCGACCTTTGAATACTCAAACACTAGGAGAAAGTGCACAACAAAACAAAACCAATGAATATGAAAATAGTGACAAGAATAGGCCAATATCTTTGGAAAATGGTGGTTTTTTATATTTAACATCATCACCATCATTGTTGAAAAACAAACGAATGCTATCAGAAAAAGCTACAGTCTATGATTCTTCTCCATTGTTTCCTCGCCGTGATCCTCACCCATCAGCTTCTTCTACTCCTCTGGCTCAACCTTGCAGATCTTCGTCGTCGTCATCATCTTCTTCGTCTTCCTCGTCTTCTTCACTTCTTTTGTTCAAGAAACCATCTTATGACAACAGTGCACTTACAACGACGACAGAAGATGGGGATGTTTTGTTGCCTAGGTTCCAAGGTCCGGGCAATACTACCAGTACCGCTGCTGTTGCTCCACAATATCCTAATGTTTCTTCTACTTCTTCTTCCTCTTCTACAGTAGATAATGTTGAAGCTAATTCTGTGACTGCCTCAATGTCCTCGAGAACTTTTAGTCGAGGAACTATTCGTCATAGGAGTCAATCAGTACTTGACAATATGAGTCGCAGTTCTCCTAAATGGAAAGAAGAACAAGAAAATGATGATCAAAATGAAGCCTTTGAAACAACATCACCATCTTCAGCACTAACCAAATCAAAAACAGTTGTTGAAAATGATGATGATAACAATAATAACAACAATTCAACTTGTTATCGTCAAAAACCTTCTCTTATTCAATTAGATTTGAAAAAATTAAAAGTAAGAAAACTCAAAGGACAAAAACAATTGAAAACTTTTAATTCAATTTCTCCATATGGAAAGTTTTCAAATTTGCCTTCTAGTTCTTCCATTCAACCTAGACTATTGCATTTTAACTCAACAAATAAAGATGATAATACTGATACAACAACAACTACTACTAATACTAACACAATTTTAACCAAACAGGAGCAATCATCAGCAACAATAATCAGTCAAAACAGACAAGAACAAGAGCAAAAACATGATCTTTTTAAAAAAACTACAATAATTGAGGATTTAAATTATTTTCGTAACCAACAAGTATTATTCAACAACATTTTTCAACGTCCTTGTTTTCAAAGAAATCATCATCACTATCAACAACAGGAAAAAAAAGAAGAAGATGATGATGATAAACAAGATGAAGATAATGAACAAGATGAAAGCGGCCCAATAAAACATTCTGAATCGTTACCCTTGGTCTCAACAACATCATCATCTGAAAATGATCTTTATGGTAAACATAACAACTTTTATAACGATTCTGACAATGAAAGTTTGACCTTTTCACAAAAAAAGTAGAACTTGATGATTTTGTAAAGTTAGGAAGAAAAGAAAGAAAAAAAAAAAAGTAGATACACATATACACGAATTTAGTTTCATTTTCTATTTTTTTTTTATGTATAATTATTATAAACTATCCAAATACTCTATAACCAATCGAAACTTTTCTTTCCTTTTCCCACTCTTTTTTTCAAACACTTGTTTCATTGCTTGTGCAGATGTTGTCACAACTTGCCTAGTTGGGACTCCAGTTTTGTTTACATGAATACAAATTTCAACAATTTTTTCTACGACATCTGAAACAACTTTGAAAAGTATTTTATTCATTCCCAATGTTGTTGTAGTAGTAGTAGTCACCATTTTTCTCAACCCCCAACGTGTTTGAATGACGACAAGTAACCGAAACGCTGTGGCCTTCGAGACCAGTGCTACGTTGGCAAGTACAGTGGACCAGGAATTGTGGACTGCGTCGACAAAGGGGCGTGTCAGACGGGCAGCCGGGTACCTCAAGACAGCATGGATCATGGCCGCTGTAGACATGCGGAGTCCGGACCCTCTACCAGGAACCGTAAGTCGCTGCGCAATTTGAGTTATTGTTGTCTTTTCAACAAGCTCTTCAGGAGTTTCTTTATCACGGCGAAGATCAAGGGTCCGAGTTTCGATACCGCACCCGATGAATGGGATAATATTGACAGAAGTGCTCTCAAAAAGGTTTGTAGTTGTCTTGTCTGGGTTGATAGACGCACCAAACTCAGGGAGCCCAGTAGCAAGGGTATCGTGGAAAACAGTTGCAAGAGGTTTGGAAGTCGAAATGAAAAGAAAGTCATCGCAGACACGGACAAGCATGGATTCATGTTTTTCAGTATTAATAGAAGCAGAAGTACTTTCTAGTCTTTTGATTATTTCGAGCTCAAGCTCGTCGTATACCAAGTTGCACAACAATGTAGATAAAATGGACCCTTGGGGAATACCAACTGTTTGCCTGTAGATACGACCGCCTTCTGAAGCCTGATTACTGCCATCGAGATAGACCAGGTTACAACAAATGTGGGCCTTAAGCAGGTTGTACAAATCCTTCCCTAAGGCTGTTGTTCCATAAACCAGGTCAACCAAAACGGACGCCGTACGGAAGGCCAGTGAATCTGCATTGTGAACCGCTGATTCTCTGAGCATGTTTTCTCGAAACTTGGAAACAGACTGGAGCATATCCTGACTAGTGACAGTTTTACTAGACGCAGAATATTCAACGTCCCGAATATATCTTGAGATAACACCCTTTGCCTTCTGCGTTGTAGTTGTCTTCCCCGTAATTTTTTTCTGGCCAACATTTTTGGTTGAAGAACGAAGGGCAGGAATATTAACTTGCTTGTACGCATGAAACAAGTAGTTTTTAAATGGCCCATCTTGCGACATTTGCAACAACTTCTTGGCAACTTTCAAAGCGACTGCCTGTGGAATTGTATCAAAGCACCTTGTAATATCTACTTTGACAAAGTACAATGGTGGCATTGTCATAGGCGTGCACTTGTGCGAAGAAAGAATTCGCCGTTTGAACCGTGCAATCCGGTGATACAGATCTGGAATCAGAGAAATTGTTCCAGTCCCCTCAACAAAATGGGTTTCTAGTCTGTGACAACCTTGCACAGCAAGCTTTTGCACTTTTTGACGATGCTCAAAAGAAAGCGCTGCAAATACATCTTTTAGTAGAGTATTAATGCTTGGTATTCTGTCTTCTGGATTTACTTCACCGGAAAACTTGACGGGCTTTCTAGAGCGGGCCATACAAACAATGGGCCGGTATCCTAACATTACTTCGTCACCACCTTCTTCTCTTTTTTTCATTTTTGGAATAAATCGAATAGGAGTAGCTGCTAACGGGCCCGAAGATTCCCTTTCAAACGGTTCTAAATCGACTCTACTAACTGGCTGCAAACTAGATAGCTCTTTAAAATCAGCAAACGTCCACTGAGAGATCTGAATCCACACGTCATGCCGATAGTATACAAGTTTGCTTGTCGGAGTGTCTGCCAAAATCTCCGTAACATAAAAGTTAGACGAAATAATGCTTGGCAAAAAGCTCGAAAAAATCCAGTAAAGAAGTTCAAGCAACAGCTCTTGTCGCTTGCTAAACTCGCAGCAGGATGTTGGCGACAAACCTACTGCTTTGTTTGGAATCATTGCTTGCCGTTGAGAAGAGGGTGAGACTGCCCAATCCAAACTGTTGGTTTTCATGCCTTCCGCAATATAGGACAGTCGAAGATCTTCGTTTCGGCCCAGCCGGAGATACACGTCTAAACATTTAAACAACCGTCTCCAGTTGGCAGCAGGTCCAATGAGGTTAGCAGGAAGCACCTGTCTAAAAACCTGTTTACAAAACAAATATACTTGATAACAAGGTGTTGTCAGATTTGTATTTTTCAAGGCCTTTACAAATTCTTGTTTCTGTTCATCAGTCCTAAGCTTTTTAAAAAGGGCAGAATATGAATTGTTTTTCACTTTTGACAAATCTATTTTTAGTAACGAATTTGCAAGCTTTTTAGCTTGAATATCAAGTGCGTTAGGACATTGGTGTTCTAGTAGCAAGTGGTATTTGCATTTGGTATGATTTTTGATCAGCGTCTTGACATGATCCAAGATTTTCCCATGCAGCCGTTTGGGAATTCTGTCAGTCTTTTGAGCAAACCGTGGTATCAGAACAACTCGCGACTCATCAAGTCTAGCAGAAAGTTTTGTATCTGTGGAACTATTGTCTAAAGAATCTATAGGACTTGGTTTTATCTTTTTGGAAAATATTGGTGCGCTATTTTCCTTTACAGACTTTTTTTCAGTTGTAGTATGAAGTTTGTGTGCTAGAGGAGTTTCTATTCCATGCTGCATAGGAAAGATAAACCGCAAAAAAGATTTGATATGAGTCAAATCTTTGTAACTGCTGTACAAGTTTAGTATGTGGTTTGGAGCCAGACCAAACAGGACTCTGTTGGATCGCAAATAGGGCCTGGAATACAGCACGTCCTTTTTTTTTATTGCAATTCTTGATGCGTTTTTCAAAGCAGTAGAAAGTTTTGGATTTTGTTTTGTTTGTTGTTGCTGTTGCCCGTATTGCTTCTTTCCACTAGAGTCAATTTCCAAAACAGGCCCAGAGACTTGCAACATTGTAGTCAAGTTTTCACTCGACACTTGAAATATTACAAAGTAAAGCAGTAGAAAATAAAGCACACTCTTTCTCTGAAGACAATTGTAAAGTGAGATCCAATTTTCTTCAGTGATTAGAGTGTTGAGCGTTGTGTTGATATGCTTGGTAACGATGCGATGTTCAAAAGCATTCTCGCTATCAACGCTAAATCCGTAGGTCAATACATGATTTTTTTGTACTTTTTTTATGGTATCTAGAATCACAGCGCGCTGAACTGGAGACAATGAAGAGCCTTGCGACGATACCTGCTGTGAAGAAAGAGTTGGAGTAGAAAGTACAACGTTGATTCGCTCTGACAGCAGTCTAGCAGAGTGCCCAAATAGAAGGTCGTGCACAAGACGTTTGTAGAACACATCCAAAGGTATATCTGAAGCATCAATTGATTTTCCGTACCCAGATATGGAAAACGAGACAGTAAGGTCTTCTGGTGATACCCCGTGAAAAGAGTATGGGAATGCAACAACAGTTGTCTTCAAAAAAGATTCAAAGCAATCCGATTTTCTAGTCCAGTCTTTTCCAAATATGGTTTCGTCGCAAAGATATAAGCTCTCCAGAAAGTCAAACAAGGTGAAGGACTGGCTGTAAACGCGTCTCAGCGCTGTCTGAATAATATTCAAAGCCTGTCCATACTGCTTCTGTTCATGAACCACTGGTGTTTTAACCAACGCCTTTCCCTTTTTCTTATTTAATCTTTGCTTTATTCTATTTTTCTTTCTTTTTGATTCCAAACATGATCCCATTATAAATACATTGTTGTTACTTATCTGTCTCTTTTTCGTGATGTTTGGATTTTTTTATTTGATATGAGAAAAAAGGTTACCCTGAAAAAACAACCAAAAAAACAAACACAAATTCCTTTTAGTCACTTTTTTATATACCACCTTATCAACATTTAACGCGACGAAGAACTTTTTTCATATTTCACTTTATTGACAAAAATTTGAATAATATTATTATCATCACACAACAAACACATACACACATACAAAATGGACTCACAACAAGCGTTAATACGAATTCCACAGGCACTAAAAACGGGGTTTCCGTCACGTCTCAGACTTGAACAAACCTCTCTTTTCATCTCCACAACCCCCATTATCCGATCAAACAAGCGAGCAGCGTCTGCAGTTTCGTATGCAGAGATCGATGAAGATTTTGATGAAGATGATGACGAAGACGACGTAGGATTTGGTCGCCGAAGTACACGGTCGGCCCACAACGCTGCTGCTGCCGCTGCAGCAGCAGCCGCAGCTGGTCTAGCCGACGGTGACGAAGAAGAAAATAAAGTTGTCAAGCCAGAAGTCAAGACACCGCTACCGCCAGCCAGCGCGATGATGCGCCGCGTTTTGAACTACAACGACATACAGCTTCGCGAAATTGCTGAGGAGGACGAGGTGCTTGTACCAATCCGTCTCAACCTCGAGTACGAATCTTTCAGGATCACAGACTGCTTCCTGTGGAATCTTAACGAAAAGGTGCTGACTCCAGAAAAGTTTGCGCTGTCGCTGTGTTACGACCTTGATCTACCGGTACCTAACCACAGCATGATGATGGGCGCAAACGGCCCGACTTTCAGTTCAGATTCGTATGTGGCTCAAATTGCTGGGGCCATCAAGTCACAACTCGCCGAATTCAAGGCTCTGGCAGATGTCAAACTTCCTCAGGAACAAGGGTTTAATGTCGTCATCAGTCTTAATGTCAATCTCAACAAACAGGTTTATGAAGACAAGTTTGAATGGGATTTGGGTAACGGCACCAAAAGCAGTTGCTATTTAAAAAACAATAAAAAGACTACTACTACACAAGTTTCAAAATTTGGACAAAAAAACAAGAAAGAAACAAAAGACTCAACTCCAGCCGAAGAAGAAGAAGATGATACACAAAAAGATGAACAAGAAAAGACAAGCAAAAGCGGAGAAAAAGAAGAAGAAGAAGAAGAAGAAGAAGAAGATTCTGCATACAATGGTCCAGGATTAACTCCAATTGAATTTGCTAAAACCATAGTTACAGATTTAGGTTTCCCCAACGAGTTTTTCCCCGCGATTGCTCATGCTCTTTATGAAAGTTTATATCGAATCAAACGCGATGCTTTGGAAGGCCATTTGCCGCCTCAGGACGTTGAAAACTATGCTGCCTTCAACAGAGAGGCCGGCTGGCGTATGGACCAGGAAATGCTTGGCGAGGAATGGGCACCAACTCTAGGGACTCTGTCGCAGGAAGAAATTGAGAAACGGGAGATTGAACGGGAAAGGAATATTAGACGGCTTAAGAGGGAGTCATTGCGTATGGGTGGTTCTATTTTAGGAGGGGATGGATTTTCAACTCCAGATGGAAGTAAAAGAAGAAGAACAAGAGGTGAATCACCTTTATATTAATTTCTTCCTGTATTGTTACATGTATATTTATAAACTAATTATATGTTTTATTCAGTTCTTTATTCATTACTATATATTTCTGGTTTTTAAAAAAATTGTTATCTCTTTATATACTTTTGTTCTTATTATTAAAAAAAAATCTTTTAAATATTCGTATTATTTTCATTCGTAAAAAAAAAAAAAAAATAGACGTTGGTTTTTTTTTGTATGTCTCAATCATGATCATCTTCTATTTCATCATCATCTAAAACAGCGTCATCATCGTCATCTGCATCTTGAGCGCTATGATCATGATGACGAAGCTGAATGGCAGGACGAGGCGGTAATGGAAGCTTCATGATTTCATGATACTTATCACGGCATAATGACGCAGTAAACTTACTCTTCATTTTCTGCGCAACAATTATCCATTTCTCCTTTTCATATTCCTTGACAGCTTGGTGAAGCATGTCGACGTCCTCTTGAGTCCAGACCCCAGCTCGCGACTTTAGCTTGGTGCAGTATCGCACTTGTAAAGCACCAGCTGTTCTGCCATCAAAATACTCAGATATTTGTTTCCAACTCAACTTCTTTTCTTCCTTCAGGGCAACAAGCAAGTCATCGTCTTCGGCAGTAAACTTTGGTTTTGGTTTCTTTTTCTTGTCGTCTGAGGGCGACTCGCTTCGGTCTGTTTTGGGGGATCCTATTGATCCAGGAGTCGTGTTATCGACTGCCAGAGAAAGGCTGTCATCTTCGACAGGAGTCTTGGGTTCAGCTTTTGATAAAAAATCAGAAGACTTTTTCGTTTTTTTGGCTGGTGTCGAAGTTGTAGATGCAGATGTGGCTGTTTTAGTAGAAGAGGTATCTGCTTCAGCAACCGATGTGTCAATGCTTCCATTCATTGACTTTTTCTTTTTCTTTGAAACACTTTGTTTCTGTTTTATAGAAGGCCTCTTTTTCTTTTTGTTTATATTACTAACGGTACTTTCAGCGTCTGCATTCTTTTGCTCCGTGTCAACACTATCTCCAACACTAGAGTTTGATGTGACTCCCGCCAGATTTGTAGAGCCTTCGCCTTCAGAGTCATGACTAGAAGACAACACATTGTTGCCATTGGAAGGGCCATTTGTAGATGCTGCTTCTGGAGCTGATCGAGTGTTTGAAGTATTGCTTGAAACCAGAGAGCTTTGAGGAACCGATGAAACACGACTGTTCATCACCGAGGCCGAAGAAGTATGGGCCGAGCTCGTACCATTGGTATTATCATTGGATTTTGTGTCTGTTTTTGATGCCGAAGATGTAGTGGTAGAAGAAGCAGCAGCAACTGTTGACGAGCTACCACCAGTGGATCTAGTTGAGCCGGTATTGTCATAAGACACTGATGTGTCATAATCATTTTTTCCAGTGGATATTGATTGAATACCATACCCAGAGTCTACCATACGTTCTAGAGGATTTTTTAGCAGCTGCGATGGGTTGGCTGATATTGGTGCAGCAATATTTGCTGGTGCCCCCTGATTTGCAGCTGCTGTAGATGAACTGTTATTAGTAGTAGCAGACGGAGCTACTGTGGGTGTACCAGCTGAAGTTGCTGAAGTGCCAGTTGCAGCAGAGCCAAAAGTATCAGTATTTGCGTAACCTGTGTAGGCTGAAGAAGCAGTTGTTTGGTTACTTGTTGTAGAAGCCACATTATCTCCATAACCAAAACTATATCGGTTGTTGTTAGTAGAATTTGATGTCGTAGTGGAAGATGGCGTTGTAGAGGCAGCGGTAACAGAAGGAGTTGCATTTGGTTTTGCAGATGACTGAACAGTTGAAGATGCAACATTAGCCGAACCTGTAGGAGTCGAGGAAGCATTTGTTGCTGTTGTACCAGTAGCAGCAGTTGACGGTTGTTGGTAAGAGTTGTAATTATATCCATTCGTTGAGTAAGAATTATATGAGTTTGGATACTGGTAACCATTGCTCTGTTGAGTTGTGTTATTGGCGTACGAGTTTGTCGTGGAAGAAGCTGTATTGGAAGCAGCGGCGGTAGATCCATATGGGGAAGCAGCAGAATAGGAAGAAGGATACGCGGCTGCATTTTGGGTTGAGGAGTAGGCTGAGTGCAAAGAGGTTGAATTGTTTGATGCTGAAGGAGAAGATGAATTTGTTGTTGAAGCGGCCTGAGCAGCATTAGAGCCTGCCGTAGCAGCAGCATTATTCGATGAAGAATTAGCGACTGCGGCTCCGTTAGTCGAAGCCGAGTAACCAGACGCGCTTAAAGTTTGAGCTTGAGGCGAGTACTGAGAATAGTCTTGAGAAGCCACGCGTTTTACCGAAGCAGATTGGGATGCTCTTGTAGTAGAAGCAGAAGGAGAGACTGAGGAAGAGTAGTTTGAATATTGAGGATATGGGTTTTGGGAAGTCTGTTGATATTGAGACGTTGTAGATGAAGAAGTAGTTGTATTTGTACCTGGTGTAGAAGTTGAAGATTTAGCTTGAGATTTACCTACATTTTGATAACCAGCTCGTGAGGGTGCTTGTACTTGTTGTTGATATTGCTGCTGTTGCTGGTTATATTGATAATATTGGGATTGGGGTTGAGATGATGATGTAGTTGTATATTGAGATCTTTGTTGAGTACCGGCGGAAGTAGGAATCGATGAAGTTGCAGTATTGGTAGTTGTAGCAGAAGAAGCAGCAGCAGCCGCAGGCTGATACTGAGAACGTGCTTGATTAACTTGATAAGAGGATTGAGATGGTTTTTGAGCAGATGAAGTAGTAGTAGCAGCAGTAGTAGCAGCAGCAGGAGTAACAGAAACAGGCGCAGTAGTTGTTGCCGCTGTCGATTGTTGTTTTGGGGGTTGAGTCTGAGGTTGAGCATATCTTTGAGCTTGATATTGCTGCTGAACATATTGTTGAGGATATTGATATGTTTGAAAATAAGGGTATTGTGGGCTTGCGGTTGTAGCAGTAGCTGCTGTTGCCGTTGAGTTTGCAGAGTCCTGAGTTGTATTTGATCCAATCTGAGGTAATTGTGCTTTCTGGGTTTGCTGTTGTTGTTGCTGTGAGTACTGTTGTTGTCTAGCATAAGCTTGCTGATGTAGTTGTTGTTGTTGTTGTTGATGGAGTTGGCGAGTTGAATATCCTTGAGATCGATGATCCTATATCAAATTAGAAAAAATTGTGTTAGGGGTTGTTATTTTTTTTTTTTGGTCATTTGAGTCAAGTAACAATGAAATATACTTACAAAAGAGCTATCTATTTGACTTTGTTGATGAGTTCCGTCAAACATGTGAGCAGTGCCCATTTGATTTACGTATGAAGCTCCCACAACAGGACTTCCATAAGCAGCAGTTGCAGTTTGAGTTCCTGAAGACATTTGTCTATATGCTTGAGCGCCTTGAGCTAAAAATTGTTGATTATGGGCAGCTGGATTTTGATACATTGGTTGATTTAACCCAGCTTGCGCTGTAGTCTGCTGTTGCTGAGGTTGTTGAGTTTGATATGGGTGCTGTTGATATTGACGTGGGTCTGTAGAAGAGACATTTTTATACGGTACTTGACTTTGCTGATAATACATTTTTGTATAAAATTATTTTTTAAAAAAAAGTAGGAAAAAAAATATTTTTTTTCTCGGTTTTTTTTTCCAAGCGACAAGGTGTTTTGTTTTATTTGTTTTTAAAAGGTTGAAGATGATTTACAGTCTCGGTAAAAGATAAAAATGAGGTATCAATTTGAATTAAGACTGGAGGATCATGGGAGTATTATTGTTCTCTTAACTGATTGATTTTTTTTTCTAAAAAAAGAGCTTGAATATAGACCGATGCTTCCTAGACGTGATGTAAAGCAATAATGCTTTCCTCTTGCTTTTTTTATTAAAAAAATATAGAATTCAAATGTAGTCTTTTTTTGTATGTTTTTATGTCGTTTTCGTTTCTTTGATTTTGAAAAGATAAACGAATGAGAAAGGCGAAGGTCGGTTGATAATCTAAAAAATATAAAAAAGAAGAGAAAAAAAATATTTCAAAAAAAAAAAAAAAAAAAAAAAAAAAAAAGAAAACTCAGAGCTGATAGAGATGAGAAAGACTTTTATAATGTTTGGTTTTTTTCTGTAAATAAAAAAAGTATAAAGCTTAATATAGAGGAATAAGAAGAAAGATAATATTTTTGTATTAGAAATATGAGTTAAAAATGAAAAACCATCAAAAACTTTCTAAAACAAAAAAATAAAACACAAGTAATACAAGCAACACAATCTAATACACTTTCTAGATGGTCTATAGTTATAAAAAGAGCGCGTTAAATGTAAGAACTGAGCATGTATGAGTTGTGATGTAGTTTAAAAGAATATACAAATAATGACAAAGGTCAAAAATTGTTTATATTCTGGTAATTTTTTTATGGTGGTGGTGATGTTTGAAATTTGTATGTATTAAAGGAGTAATAATTTTTTTTAGTATTTTTTAAAAAATCATTAAAAAAAGAAAAGAAAGAAAAAAATATGATCAGTGGTTAGGTTTTCTTTTTTGCTTGTTGCTATATCCACCCTGTGATGGTGGTAGTGAATTTTCAGTGGGAGGGGGGCTTTGAAGAATGGACAGTATTACACGTTGCTGACGCGTTGAAATAAAAAAATAAAATAAAAATTAAAGAGATTTAAAAATAGTCAGGTGCAATTGCATTGATGTGTCAACAGCTTGTAATGTCATAAGCCTTAATTAAGACAACAATTTTGAAGATTTATAAACTAATTTTTATCTAGATTTTATTATTTCTTTTCAATTATAGAATTTGTAATTTTAATAGGCTAAATTATTGATCTCTAATTATACAAAAAACTAAAGTCTAAAACCAATTGAATACAAAAGTTTTTTTTTTCTTTATAAATATATAAATACCTTACATTACTAGATGGCGTATATAATAAAATTTTTTTATAAAGTTGATTGTATATGTCATAATAATTATGATTTATATACTTGATGCATAGAGACATAAAAAACGGTCTCGAAGGTGCTTTCATTATGCTTAAATTTCTTTTATTATTTTTTTTATCAATTCGTTTTGTTAACATGGTTTTTCTTTTGTATTAAAACTTTTACAAAAACTGTCAAATAACTCAATAAATTGCAATAACAAGTCTGCAAACATTCATTGTACATCATAATATCATTAGTGGATCCAAATTATTATGAGCTATGATATAAAATAAAATCACATAAAAATTTTACATATTAAAAAAAAGAAAAAAGAAAAAAGAAAAAACAGGGTAGATAAAGGAACAAAAACAAACAAATAATAGTATTCTTTAAGTCTTCTATATGAACAATATTAAACAGTTGAAGATCATGATAATAAATCTGTTTGAAACCTTTTGACTGTTTCATGCCCGTCCCATAATTAACAACATGAAATCGATTAACACTATTGGAAACCAGCTTACCTAATAAAGCTCGCTTAAATTTTCTTATATTTACAGTGTTTGTTCAAGGGGGGTTTGTTTCATATATATATATATTTCTTGATGTCGCTTACTGTCTTTAACAATTAAGGGTTTATATACTGGATCTTTTGTTTGTTTATAATTCTCGATATACGATACAAAAAATTTGTATTTGTTATCATAAATTCATGGTTAATATATATATCCAATTATTATCTTGAATAACATACAATCTACCATTGACGTATTCATTAATATCTTATGACTAATAATATTCAAACATAAATATTGCAATTAAATAATAATCCCTTAAAAAAGATTATATCATTATTATTATAATTTTTTATTTTATTACTTGTTTTGGAATTGAAGACAGTAAAAAGTTTTTTTTTCTCCTATTGAATAATTTGGTAATATCTTGAATCACAAAATCAAATAAATACACACACACAAAAAAAAAAAAAACTCACCAAAAAACGCACAAAAACAAAACTAAAATTCTAAAAAAAATTTAACCTTCTTAACCTTTCTTTCTTTCCTTTTTTTTATTTATTTTATTTTTCTCTCTCTTTTTTCAAAAAAAAAAAAAAAAAAA
>CBXB010000117.1:34308-51464 GCA_000817185.1 Magnusiomyces clavatus CNRMA 12.647
AAAAAAAAAAAAAAAAAAATCAAAAGCCATTCAATTATTCATTTTCCAAATTATATTATCTTTCTTATTTCATCAATATTACTTAATTATGATTGCTCTTTCCACTCGTCTGGTCTTTTCATGCCCATTACATCATAAAACTTGCTTGTGCAAGAATATCCCTTCCATGTAAAGTTTTCTTTTGGATTGCAGGTACACTTTTTTTTCATGCGCAACTCAGTACTAGTTGGACAATTCCTAAATGGTGCGTGGAAATACCCAATATCATCAAAGTAGTGTACTTCTGACTTGTTCAAAAACAAGGACGCTGCAATTGAGTGCACCGGTGCATCTCCCCATCGTTCGTAAAAAAATCCACCGTCTTTGTCCAGCTGCTCAAAATAGTCCTTGTACGCATCTCCTCTCCAAAAATCCAAATCCCCAATTTCGAAATTCGACCAAAAATGGCACTTGTTGTATGTCTCCCCCTGATCGTTACTAATAAACCCCATCAAGTTGTCTTTGGCCACATGCTCGGGGTGTTCCTTGATGAACCGTTTTGTGCTGTTCCATAGTGAAGGAATTGTTTCAATGTACTCATACAATGAAATCGTAAACCCATACTTTAAATTGTTGGTCTCCATGTACTTGAATGCATCATAATCTACATTGCAAAATAGTTTGATTCCGGGCTCAACTCTCCAGTAGTACTTGTATTTTTCGAGCGCTGGGTGTCGCCAAAAAAATCCAGACTCATATCTGCACATGTGGCGGTAGGATTCTGACCCGCCGTAGATGACACCCTTGGATTCCATGGCCTTCATTGCCTTTTCCATTTTATCCCTGTCGATCCAGGGGGGTACGCTCCAATGCTCCTCGGGTACTTTGCCGTAGCTTGTTTTTCCGGAAACTAAAGAACTTGTAACATTTTTAAATTCGTCATTAAACTCATTGTCGTTAAGGAAGACCCAGTCGTAGTGGAATTGTTTGTTGAACCGGTCTTCAACTTCACGAATTGAGCCGACTAGGTCCCAGAGATCACTATTTCTTGCAAGAGTAACAAACGTGGCGTTGGCCTTTTTGTATTTTTGCGATTGTGAAGTAGAAGATGTCTTGGAATCAGTTTCTTGTGAGTTCTTAGCATCATTGCTTTCGGTGTTAACTTTATTTATCGGTATTTGTTTCAAAACTTTGTCCTTTAAAGGAATTGGCGAACTGTTTTTGCTATTTTCTTGGTTTAATGATGATATGAGCAAAGAGTTTTTGACTGTAAGATGGTATATAAGTCCCATTAGTAGAAAGGTTACTAATGAAAACCGAACAAGTCTACCAGTTCTACTCATTAATTTTTGTCTTCTTTTCAATTGAACTATTTTTTTATTTTTATTTTTAAAAAAGTAATAGACTTTTTTCTACAACCAAACAGCTTTTAAATACAAACCTGTTTAAACTCCAATATTTAAAACTGATTGATAATTCGAATAATTCAGAAAACAAAAATAAGAAAAAAAAAAAGAGAGGAAAAAAAGATGAGTTAAGATAATTTCTTATATAAACCCAAATTTTTATATTTTTTTCTCAAAATGTTTATTTAATTTCATAAGTTTAAATTTGTAGTTCAATATTATGCAACAAAATGGTGGTTATATTTGACTTATTTTTTATTTTATAAATTTGATACTCTTGCTATTAGTAAATCATATATATAAATCATTCATATAATTACTTGAAAACTTATTTAGTATTGTTTTTTCATACTAATTTCTATCCCTAGTAGTTCAATTCTTTACATGTATTGTCCAAAGTCAATATATTTTAATTATATAATGATCTCAAAATTATAAGGAAAATATCTTTTTAATTTAGGTATTTTTTTTGATATAGATTCATATTGATGACAAATAAGCCAAAGCAAACAGACTTTTAATAAAAAATTCTAAGTCAAAGTGGTTTTGATTAGTAAAAAAAAAACATTTTATATACAAGAATTGAAACAATGATTTTTGAATTGTTTTTAAAAACTTGAAACCCTTTTTTTAATTAATATAATCAAAATGATACCCAAATAGTACTTGGTTATTTTATTTTTAGAAAAAGTTCTAATTTTAGTTAAACAACTATTTCAAGCGCTCTATGGAACTTACAGCCAGGTGTACTACATCAAGTTGACCTAAGATAGTCTTAGAAAAACCTTATAATTTTCATATTAAATAAAAAAAAATCTCAAAATTACGGAAAAAGAAAAAGTGTTCAGTTGGTTTTAATTTATTCTATTTTTATATATACGGCAATATCTGGAGAATTACAACAACAACAAAAGCAACGTCTTCAGTTAATTGCCTATTTACAGGCTTTCTTATCAATTGGCCTTATAGTACGTTTTCATGCAATATTGAACACCTTATAGTTTTTTTTTTTTAAAAAAAAGTTCAATCAAAGTATACTTACTCATTTTAAAACAATAAGAATAAACTAACTGTCATTTGAACAATTACTACTGTTGGTAAAAATACTCAAAAAATTCAATTATGTGACATTACTAACTTTTGTCATACATATTTGTGTTGTTGGTTTTCTCTCCTCTTATTTTTGTAAATTCAACATTTATTTTTATTTTTTGATTTTCTTGAGAAATTCAATATAATTCAAATGTTTAATAACGAATTGTTCAATAGGAAATATCATTGAACATTATTATTACACTTCTAGTAATAATTCTACTTTTTTTTCCCCCTAATTATATAAAATGCCAGCAAAAGAAGCATATAAAGAAAAGGAGAAACAATTCTCTCATTTCTATGGACGAAACTCTGCAGAAAGTCTTTTGTCTGATTCGCCTTTAAGTGACTTTTTGTCTCCATTTCGACCTGCTGCTACACAATGGGTTGCAAAATACGTATTCATCTCATTTGCTGTAATAATAAGACTTGCCGTGGGGCTTGGTCAATATTCAGGCAAGTAAAATGTTTGGTTATAATTCTTGTTCAATTGCTAACATTCTCACAGGTTATAAATCGGAACCTATGCATGGAGATTTCGAGGCTCAGCGACACTGGCTTGAAATCACATACCATCTTCCCATAAAGGACTGGTACTTTTACGACCTTCAATGGTGGGGGCTCGACTATCCTCCACTTACAGCATACCACTCTTGGCTTTTAGGAGTCATTGGCAATTTTATCAATCCAACGTGGTTTGAACTCGACACTTCCAGAGGCCTAGATGATCCAAACCTCAAGTCTTACATGCGAGCCACAGCAGTTTTTTCTGAGCTCTTTATCTACGTGCCTGCCGTTATTTCCTACATCCGCTGGGTTGCCAAACGTCAAGAACTTTCGCCTATCTCTCAGTCAATTGCTGGGGCCGCCATTCTCTTTCAACCGGCTTTAATTCTCATTGATCATGGCCATTTCCAATACAATTCAGTTATGCTTGGGTTTTCACTGCTCACGATAGTAAGTCTCATGAACTCCAAGTTACTCAAAGCTTGTTTTTTCTTTGTGTCGGCACTTATGTTTAAGCAAATGGCCTTATACTACTCGCCTGTTGTTTTTGCGTATCTTCTTGGGCTCTGTGTGTTCCCCAAACTCAACTTTAAGCTGCTCACCAAGATTGGAATAACAACAATTGCTTCGTTTGCTTTTTACCTGGCTCCTCTCTACATTTTTGGTGGAATGGAAACTGTCCAGCAAATGATTATTCGTATTTTCCCATTCTCTAGAGGTCTCTGGGAAGACAAGGTGGCCAATTTTTGGTGTGTAGCCAATACTGTCATTAAATTTAAAGACATTTTTACCAACGACCAGCTTCAAAAACTTAGTCTTTTAGCAACACTAGTATCGATTCTTCCGGCAATGGTTGCCTCGTTTGTCTGGCCAAAGAAGCAAATCATTCCTTGGGCATTTGCCTCGTGCGCTTGGGGCTTTTTCCTTTTTTCTTTCCAAGTACACGAAAAGTCAGTACTGCTACCGCTCATGCCCACTACGATGCTAATTGCAAACTCTATTTATGCAAAGTCAGATGCCCCAGAGTCTGTCGTGCGAGCTAATGAAACCCGACTGTCGCTAATCTTTTGGATCAACAACGTAGCCATGTTCTCACTTTGGCCTCTGCTCAAACGCGAGGGTCTAGTGCTCCAGTTTTTTGCGACAACGCTCTGCTGGAACTGGCTTGTAGGCAACTTTAACTTTCTCACCCATTTCAAGCTCCGAACATACTTGCTACCATCAACTGGCATCTTTTGGAAGCTTGTGCTCATCACCACGTACGCACTCATGTTTGTGTACCATGTCATTGAATGGTTTGTGCCAGCGCCCGCTAGATATCCAGACATCTTTGTAATTACAAATGCAACACTTTCATTCGGATGTTTTGGCCTATTTTGGCTGTACACTCTTTACAATCTTTACGTGAGTGCCACAACACCAGAACCAAAATTACATGAAGAATAATTAATATATATGTATACGGTTAATTAACAACATTAATAAAACAATAAAAATGATAATAAATGTCTCCCAAGAAGCAATTTTCAAACTGTCAAGTTTTTGTCAAAAACAAGTTTTGACAAATTCTAAGTTTCAAAAGTTAGCGAGGGTCTAAATTTTTTCTCCTTCCAGCCATTTGTGCAACTCTCGAATGGATGTGTAAGTTCGAAGTCACTTGGTAAAATGGAAGTGTATTTTATGTAAGTTAAGGAGAAAAAAAGAAGAAAAAAAAAAAAAAAAAGAAAGAGAAAAGAAGAAAACCAATTTAAAATTTTTCAAATATTTATAGAGAAGGTTTCTTTTTTTTTGTATTTGTTACATAGCTTTGTTACAACATATATTTACCCTGATTAATCTCTTCAACCCTATTTTCTCCATCTTTTTTTGCCAATGTTATTAATATCATTATTATCTTTATCAAGATTGTTATCGCGATCGTTATCATGTTCTTTTTGAACTATAAGTCTTTTACTTTTCTTTTCTTGTCTTTTCAATTTCTCACAATCGGGAAGTTTGATCCCGTCTTTCAACATTCTGTTTGATGTAAAAAGCCCCCATTGAGTCTCCCACTTGTCGTCCCCATTATGGTAAATGCTTTTCCAGGGCTCGTCAAACGCTTCAAACCAGTACCATCCAATATTTTCAGTCCCCTCATTGGAACATATCCAGTCATCTAGTAAGATTTGTAGCTCTTCTACTCCAGCAATTGAGCCTCCGATTTTGCCACCACCTGAGGGCCATCCGACTTCAGAAATTAGAATTTTGCTTGGAATATTTTCCCATTTGTCAATATCATTTAAGACTTGTTCGTAAAGAAACTCATAGGTCCTTTAGATATATACCTTGAGTTAGTTTTTCTTAGAAATAAAAAAGTTGCAAAGACTAAAGAGTTACTTACCACTTTGTAGAAAGATGAACAGGCACACCTCCAAAGAATGGATGAATGTTTGCTGCCAAAACATCGACATTTTCTGCCAATTTCTTGCTCCATTTAGATCCAATATCTGAAGTTCCAACAGGGATATCAATATCATTTTCTTCTAAAAATGCTTTGACGCTTTTGATCTTAGAAATCAATTCGTCTTCAGTGTAATCGCCTCTAAAGAGCCCCTCATTGCCTATAACAATGGAATCAATATACTTGGAAGGGTACCGTAAAACAATCTTCTTCATCTCCTCCATTTGGCGTACGCTTCCCTCGTAGGAAAGGTCGTACCATACCCCTAGAGACATAGTCATGTTAAGATCCAAATCGATAAATGCATTTAATACGTACTCGACCTGGCGACAGTCGGTACCATACAACCGAATACGGTCCGTGACTTGTGACAAGATGATAATGTCTAAACTAACGTCTCGCTGCGTGCATCCGCAGCTGGGGTACATGACGTTTAAAGGCGAGTAATCGACGCCATAAAAGACCTTGTGCAGCTCAGGGTTGTCTGCATACTTTTGGATCCCAGAATCATCTCTTCTAATAACTTCTCGTGGAATAAACGGATACAAGTTTTCCGTACTAGAGTTGTTGTTTCCAGGCCCTTTTTTTTCAGGCACGTTTTTTGGAATGGTTATAGGAATAGTATCATTATTACTCCCCTCCCCTGTTTTCACTTCATTGTATTTATTGTTGTTCTTATTTCTACAATAATAATAATAAAAAAAATAAAAATAATAATAATAATTATAATGAAGTAATAAGAACAATAAAAATATAGTTAGTTTTCAGAAAGCACAAATGTTGTTCCTAGCAACAATAGTAAAAACAGCGACAAAGTGGTCAAACGAGGTACTTACAGAATAATATACATGTTGATAAATACAGAGCATCCTAGCAAAGCTACTAGAATGAAAATGATAATATTTTTGGATGTAAAAATTCTTTTCTTGCCAGAGCCATTTCGAGACGCCTGCTCTTCAATTGAGTGCTCGCTAGAACCAGAAGCTTCTTTCTTTTGGTTTGCGCTGTTATTTTCAAAGTTTTGTTTATACTTTTCTTGATGAAAATCTACTTTATCCTGAGTAGAAAAGCCAATATTGACTATACTATCAAAGTTCAGATCATCTATTAGTAGTAAAAAAAAAAAAAATGTCAATAAACTATAATAAAAAAAAGGTTTGTATGATTTTTTGCTTTTTGTTGGAGTTGTTTTTCCATTGGTTATTATGTAGTTTACCATTCAATGTCCCAAATTCTGGGTTATTTGCAGGGCTAATAGGTCCAGAAAATCTGTCTGCGATTGGCGTTTGACTCGCAACACTTCTAGAGCTTCTAATGCTTCTTGATGTGTCTCCACGAAACGAAGGAGCTCTGGGATCAGGGGCATCACCTTCAGACGACATCATAGCAGCAGAGATAAACTGAGGGTTGCTTGCTCCACCAGAAGAGAGATTGGTACCAGCTGAACCTCTTGCAGTAACAGCAGTCGGAGTTGTTTGCGTTGTATCAATGATCTTAGGCGTTGATGGCTTACTGGATCCAGGAATGGCTGTTGCAAGAGTAATGTCACCCCCAACTTCCAACTTGTTTGCATTAGAAGTTTGAGGTCTTTCATTGTTGCGAGAGAAAGGGTTGTTGCTGAAGTTCTCATTAACTTTGGCATTATCAATGTTGCTATTAACTGGCTCAGCCATCCCAGGTTCTTGGTTGTTGTCATCAATAGAGCTGTTGAGTCGTGCGGAACGTTGAAGAATGACATCCATCATACTCTTACCGTCACCTTCATCGCTGTCTTCGTCAGAAATCACATTGATTGATCGAACAGAAGCAGCTCGAGAGTATTGTGGTTTTGCATATGGATGATTATTAGTAGAGTTTCTGTCAGGCTGGTCTTCGTTATTTTCGAGAGTAGGCCCTGAATCAGTCAAAGACTCAGTATATGGTGAACTTCCAATATTCCTACCTGGAAATGCCATTGCTAATACAAATATTAAAGCTTTTGATAAATATTAAAAAAAAACTTTGGAGAAGAAACTAAAAAAGATAAATGTACAGTAACGACAAGAAGATAAAGTAGATGCAAAGAAGTTTAAATAATAAATAATATTGCATAGAACGAAGTCAATGTGACGTTTTTCCATTTTTTCCCAATATGGGAATAAGTGGCTTTTGATAGAATAGTTTACAATTATGCACATTTATACAAAACCAATTCAACAGAATTAATTGTTTAAAGGCACTTCTATGTAAATAATAGATTTAAAAGTTTTAATGTTCTACAAAAATAAACATTATTTTCTTTAAAGTTAGTTATTATTGGTAAAATATGACTATACAATTTAGACACAAAAAAAAAAGTTTCAAAAGTTTTTTTTCTTTTTTTTGTATTGGAATTGTAACTTTTGATTAATTGATAGTTTTGAAAAATCTAAAATAAGGCGCGTCAAAGTAGTTTAAAAAAAAAATGGCTATTTTATTTTTAATCTTTTGATATTACACATTTTTATGGATATAGAAATGACGTTACAAAATTAATACTGCAGAATATATTGAAGCTTTTGGTTTCATTTGATTGCTATTATTTAAAAGTTGGCTTACTTGAGACTATCTTTCAAAAAATATGGAAAGAGTAAACGTTTTATATCTCATAACCTTTTGTTAGTGAATAATAGTCTGAATTTTAATAAATATTTTACAGCACGTTAGCTGTTGAAATTTAAATTATAAGTTGCTTTATAGAAAAAAAATATCATAAATATATAGTAATAAGATATGTTTTCACAAGATTAAATCATGTAATACTGAAACATTCGTCTAGCAGCAAATTTGAATGTTTGAATTTAAATAAATTATTATTTTCTATCTTGCAATCGACCTAAAGGTTACATCGATTGATCAGCCGTGCCATGTCAAAGAAGGAAAGTGGATTGTTGTTATGACAACCTTGCTTCAACAAGACTAAACAAGTACTTGTATCCCCCCAATTCCCAAGATAGCAAAAGATAAACAAATACAACAGAAAAAAGCAGAACTGTCAACAAACAAACCAAAATATCTTTTTCAAACAAGCTCTATTGTTTTCAATAATAAAAATTTCATTTGTACTTCTTTTGTGCTTGTCCAATTCTAATTTTTTTTAATATATTCTTCTTGAACATTTTTTTTTTTTACTTCATTTTAAAACTCTTATTATCTATTCTTTTGATATATATTTTAAGCTAGAAAAAAAAAAACATTCTTATTGATACTTAGATACCCTTTTTTTTTAAGTATTGGGGATTGTATGATTACTATCTCCTTTCGAATTTATCCATAATTTACTTCTACCAAATTATCTATTGCTCAAATGCACAAATCAATATCATCTACTTTTATAAAATCAAACAAAACCTTTTCTCCTTCTACTAGTATATCTACAATATCAAAGCTAGTTGGTTCAGATGGTGATATATCAACGGAAAATACACAGACCTCTTCTTTGAGTCAGGAGCCACAAGGCAACTTTGAAAATGCAGAGTTCTCTTCTAAAAGATGGGTTTGGATTCCAGACCCTACAGTTGCTTTTATCAAGGGATTTGTCACAGAAGACCTTCCAGAAGGAAAAGTCAAAGTTAGATGTGTTGACGACTCAGTATGTATTATGTCTGTAGCAAACTGTCATTATTTTTATTCTCTAACCTTTAAGATGATTTAGGATCGAATTGTATCAGTCGAAGATCTAGATAAAGTCAACCCTCCAAAATTTGAAAAAGCCCAAGATATGGCTGAATTAACACACTTAAACGAAGCGTCAGTAGTTCATAACCTTTATGTTCGATATATGTCAGACATGATTTATGTAAGTATTGCATGCTTCTTTGCTTATCATTTTCTCAACTTCTAACACAAAATTTAGACATATTCCGGTCTTTTCTTGGTTGCAATCAATCCATACAAACACCTTGATATTTATAGCACAAAAACAATAATGGCCTACAAGAACAAACAAAGAGAAGAAACAGCGCCACATATTTATGCAATTACTGACTTAGCTTTCAGAAACATGCTGGAAGAGCACGAAAACCAATCCATATTAGTTACCGGTGAATCCGGTGCTGGTAAAACCGAAAATACCAAAAAAGTCATTCAATACTTGGCCGCAATTACAAGCAACAGATCCTCTTCTTTATTGGAATCTTCAAATACCCCTAAGACAAACAGTTCGTCCAGTTCCAACTCTAATGCATCTCCTACTTTCGAACAGAAAATCCTACAGGCCAATCCAATCCTTGAAGCCTTTGGTAACGCACAAACAGTAAGAAACAATAACTCTTCCAGATTCGGAAAGTTTATTAGAATCGAATTTGGAAAATCCGGTCAAATTGCTGGCGCTTTTATCGATTGGTATCTTTTAGAAAAATCTCGTGTTATTTATCAAAACTCTCAAGAACGAAATTATCACATTTTCTACCAACTTATTAAAGGCCTTTCCAAGGACTTGAAAAAATCACTTATTTTGGAAGGTGAACTTACAGACTATGCATATCTCAAGGACTCCAACAAGACTGTTGAAGGAATAGATGACGTTGCTGAATTCAAGAGTCTCGTAAACTCATTCAAGATTATGGGTCTTTCTTCTCTTCAACAAACTAACCTTTTTAGAATCATGTCTGCCATTCTAAACATTGGTAACATCGAGATTGGATCAGAAAGATCGGATCAGGCTAGAATTTTAAATGCTTCCCAAGTAGAACGCGTTTGTCACTTACTCGGTATTAATCCTGAGCAATTCATTCAGTGTTTACTCCACCCTAAAGTCAAAGCTGGCCGCGAATGGGTCCGACAATCTCGTTCAGCAATTCAAGTTAGAAACACTCTCGACTCTTTAGCAAAATCTCTGTACGAGCGTACTTTTGGCTTCATTGTTGACTGCATCAACAACACCCTTGAACGAACAAACGACAACACTTCATTTATTGGTGTGTTGGATATTGCTGGTTTTGAAATCTTTGAAAATAACAGTTTTGAACAGCTATGCATTAATTACACAAATGAAAAACTTCAACAATTCTTCAATCACCATATGTTTGTACTAGAACAAGAGGAATACAATAGAGAGAATATTTCCTGGAAATATATTGACTTTGGTCACGATCTTCAACCAACAATCGATCTAATTGAAAAAGCAAATGTATGCATATTATTTATTTTGTTTTTTATGTTTATTCAATTACTAACTTATTCTTATTAAATTTAAATAGCCTATTGGTATCTTTTCTTGCCTGGATGAAGAGTGTGTTATGCCTAAAGCCACTGATAAGTCATTCACCGATAAGTTGAACACCTTATGGGATAAAAAGTCTAAAAAATATAGATCATCGAGACTTTCACAGGGATTCATTTTGACTCACTACGCTGCAGAAGTTGAGTACAATACTGAAGGATGGCTTGAAAAAAATAAGGATCCATTAAATGACAACATTATTCAGTTACTTGTTGATTCTTCCGAAAGCCAAGTAGCTACCTTGTTTGCTGCTGAGGCAGCTTCTATTGGGAATTCTAATAAAACAGAAAAACTTATTAAAAAAGGTATCTTTAGAACTGTTGCTCAACGTCACAAAGAGCAACTTAGCCATCTCATGTCTCAACTTAACTCAACACATCCTCACTTTGTTAGATGTATCATTCCCAACCATGAAAAAACTCCTCATAAGCTGGACAACCTCTTGGTATTAGATCAGCTCAGATGTAACGGTGTTCTAGAAGGTATTCGTATTGCACGTACTGGTTACCCTAACAGACTTTTCTTTGCTGAGTTCCGTCAACGCTACGAAGTCTTGGTCAGTGGAATGCCAAAGGGATACATTGAAGGTCAAAAAGCATGTCATTTAATCTTGTCCAAACTTAAACTCGATCAAAATCTCTATAAAATTGGTCTTACAAAGGTCTTTTTTAAGTCAGGGGTCTTAGCTGAACTGGAAGAAAAGCGAGAGCTCATGGTTCGACAAATTCTTATTCGTTTTCAATCTATATCTAGAGGGGCTATCCAACGTCAAAAGATTCAGAAGGAACTTCGTAAGAGTCAATCTGTCAGTTTGATAAAAAAGAACTTTGAATTGTATCTTCAAATAAAGGACAACCCATGGTGGAAACTTTATGTCAAAATGAGTCCACTTTTGTTAGCCTCTCAAGACACTGGTCGCAGCAAAGCTCAAGATATGGAGATTGAGAAACTGGAAAAAAATATTAAAGAAGCCGAAACCCTAAAACAAAAGCTTGAAGAGGACTATCGTAAGGCTGGTACTGAGTTAGCCCAAGTCAAGGAGGTTTTAGAAAGAGAACGTGAGATTGCACTAGACAAAGAGGAAATTTTAAAAAGAGTTCAACAGCATGAATCAGAGTTAGAAGATCAACTTGCTGGAGCTCTCGAAGAGCTTGATCGTTTAGAAATCCAATGCGAAGAACTCTTAATAGCTAAGAAAAAGGTTGATACTGAAATCGAGACATGGAAGAGTGAACTTGTCAAGGGAGCAAACTTGATCAGCATCTTAGAGACAGAAAAAACTAAATTGAAAGAGCAACTTTATCTTGTAGAAGAGGAGCTCGACATGTCTTCAGCCAATCAACAATCTCAGAAAACACAAATTGATGCCCTCACTGGTGAGTTGGAATACCTCAGAACCCAGTTACAGGAACGACAAGCCAGAATTGCCGAGCTCGAGGATCTGTTGGAAAAAACTGAAGCCAAAATGTCTGAGAATACCCAATTCTCCGAAAAGAATTTACAAGACGTCACTTCCAAGTACAATGAACTTAAAGCCGAAGTGGAAGGTTACAGAAAGCAACTAGATGAACAGTACAAGATAGCACAAGATTACGAAAACGAAATCATTGCCAAGCAAGAAGCATACACTGAATTGAAGAAGAAACTTACAAAGTCCGAAAACACTATCAAAGATTTGAATGACCAAATCACCCACCTTGAGCGCCAACACAAAGACACCCTTCGCAAAATTGTCACTGCCGAAGATGACTTGCAAGATTTTAAGAAGAAATATGCCAAGATGGAGCAAGAAAAGCTTGAAGCTCAACGCTTACTCCAAGCTAAGGTTTCAGATGAGTCTAAGCACAACGAAGGTCGCCGTCTTTTGGATCTCAAGCTTGATGAACTCAGTGTTAAACTTGAACAAAAGGAGCAGACATTTAATACTGAACGTCAAAAGTTATTGGGTGAAATCAGTGCTAAAAAGGAGCATATTGAAAAGTTGCAAAACCAAGTCAGAAACCTTTCCAAAGAAATTTCTGATCTCAACAATGTCAGAGATTCCAACGACTTGTTAACTAAGGAACTGGAAGTCACAAAGCAAAAAGCAAAAGAAGTTGCAACTGCTCGTGGAGAAATTGCCATGCTCAAGCAAAAATTGAATGACAATACTGATGAGCTTTCCCGACTCACGTTGGACAACCAAAGTCTCAATGCTAGATTAAAAGAAGCTGTTGCCAACTCTTCCAGGTTAAATAAGGACATTAACGATCTTTTGGAAGAAAAACAAAATCTCAATAAGCAAATTTCACAAATGAAGAAGTTTATCGATGACGACTTGGCCAACAAGGAAGCCGTTATATTGGAGAAAAATAGGCTTGCTAAGGAACTCCAAGACTCTCGTCAAGAAATTTCCAACCTCAATTTTGAACACAATAAGGTTGTTGAAGAGCTCAAGAAAAAGAACAATGATATGCGCAAGATGCGCACTTCATTTTCGGATGAAGCAACTTCCCAACGTACTAAGCTAAATCAAGAAAAGACTATTCTTGAAGCCAGTGAAAAGAAGCTTCGACAAGAACTAGAGGCTGCTAAGGTTCAAATTGCCACATTGACCAAGCAAAAGGAAAAGCTTGCTCAGGAGAATGAAGATTTGAAACACGATGTCTCTCGTGAGCAAAAGGTATCCAATGCGTCTCAACTGAGCAAAAATGTTATGGAAGAAAAGTTCCAACAAATGAAGGCCAACTACGAACAACAGCGTCGAGCTAACTCTGAGGCTGAGGTGGCAAAACGTAAACTTAATGCAGCTCTTGAAAGTACTAAGAAGGAGCTTGCTGAAAAAACTTCTCAATTGATTGCTTTACAGCGCATTATCAAGCCTCATTCTAGAAGCAGATCAATGAACGATAAAGAGTGGAAGAAAGAGACTGAAGAAGCTGTTGATCTTGCAAAAAAACTTGAAGAATCTGAGAAACGTCGCAAGGCTGCTGAAGAAAGTAAAGCTTTGATGGAAGCCCAACTTTATGATCTTCAAAAGAAGGTCAATGCTGAAAGCAAAGGTTTACACTACAATCCTAGTCGTAAAGCATTGGTTGACAGCAATGAAGATAAATTTAATACCCCTACCAAGCAGCAATTCTCCCCATTTAACTCTGTCAACAGAATACCCAAGGCTACAAATGGTATTAAGAGTGCTATCGATAGCATCTACCAAAGCTTTGAAAATGATGCATCTCCCAAGCCAGTTCGTGGTCATTTTAGAAACCGCAGCTTACAAGTTGACAAACACAACAAGGAAAACTTTGATGACATTTCCGTCACCGAGTCGGTTAAATCTCTTGACATCAAGAACAAGTCCATTGAAGAAATTGAAAGCCTAATTGCTAACTACGAGTCTTCTAAGAGAGATTTGTTATCCGTATTCCAAGACACTTCTAAAAAGCTTTTGGAAGCTAAGGACAAGCTTGCTCTTGCTGAACAAGAAAAGTCCAAACTCAGCTGGGAGCTTGAGCAAAAATCTAAGAAACCACATAACTCTGGTCTCAAGGACGAGGAACTCGAATCCTTACAAGCCGAAATCTCAGATCTTGAAATCCAACTTGAGGCTGAAACTTCTAAAAACATTGAACTTTCCGAAGGCCTTCGTTTATATAAGACTCGAGCTGAGGAGTATTATAGCAAGTTAGAGTCTGCAGAAACTGTTGTTTTAAAGGCCACAAGAGCTGAAAACTTTGCCAAAGCCCAATGGAAGGAAGCAGATGCATCTCTTTCAACAGCCATTGCTGAGAACAAGCGACAAGAAGACCTAAATCTCAAGCTTCAATCCCAAGTTCAACAATTGCAAGACCAATTGGAAGACTGTAATATTGACTTGGCTCATAGCAAGGAGTCCCAAAAGAGACTTACTCGAGAAATCCAAGACTTGAAGGAGAGAAGAAAGCAAGAAGCTGCTGACATGGAAGCATCATTAAATACCATGAGAGAACGCTATAAGGAAGAGATCAAATCACTTTCTGAAGAGTTAGAGCGCGAAAAGTTAAATACCAATGAAATTCAAACAGCATACAGACACTTGCGACATGAAATGGAGATGCAAAAGGTTAAGAACCGGTTTGACACTTTGGATCCTTCATGGTCTTCTTTTAAGTCACAATTAGAAAACAAGGTCAAGGAACTTACAAAGTCCAATGAGGACGCTGTTCTTGCTCACCAAGATGCCCAAAAAAGAATTGGCTCTCTGTTATCTCAAATCCGAACCATGAGATCAACCATGGAGGAAATTACAGCCAACAGAGACCAGCTTCAAGACGAAAAACGTGTTTTGGAAAAGCGTTTGAATGAGGTTTCCAAACAAGTTGAAGAACTAGCCTCGCAATCGCCAATTAACTCTCGAAGAGACGGATCTTCCCAAAATGATCTTGACGAGCAAGGCTTGATTAAAGAAAAGGAATTGGAAGTCAAACAGGCCCTTGAACGCCTTTCTACTGCAGAGTCCAGTTTGGACGAGCTCAAGGTTCAACTTGACAAGGAGCGGGCAAAGATGGAAGAAATCAGACAAGAAAAGCTTCTTGCCGATAAAGAAAATAAGAAGCTTCACTTGAAGCTTGTCGACATGGAAGCCCAAATGATTGGAAGCAAAAGCCATGACTCGACTAAATTCCTTCAATCTAAAATCAGTGACTTAGAGCGACAAGTTGAAGAAAAAACTCGCGAGCTTGCAGAACAAACTCGTGATTTCCGTAGCAAGGATCGCACATTTAAAGATCTTACCAATCAAATCAGCTTGAAAGACAAGGCTCTTCAGAAGCTGACTGAAGACATGACTCGTAACGAAAACAAAATCAAGATTCTTCAAGAAACTGTTGAGACACTTCAAAGCATGGAAACAACATACAGATTATCGGCAAGACGTGCTGAACGGGATTCCAAAGACGCTAAAGAAAAGTATTTAAGATTACAAAAAGATTATGAAGAGTTGAAAAATAGATATGATGCTATTATCACTACGAGACGACAAAGCAGATTGGTATTTTAAATATTGTTTTTATCTAAAATGGTTTTTGTTATATATATAGTATAGTTAATTTTTATTTAATTCGGTGTGTTAATATAATTATTGGTGTTTAATTCATGTTGCTAAAAAAGTGAGTATTTATAAAAAATTAAAGTCACGTTCTCTCTTTCTACTCTCAAAAACTTTCATACAATCCATAATGATTCAATATATCAGCCTATTTTCAATATTTTTAATCATTTGAAAATCAATCACTTTATATATACACAATATTATAAATATATTTGACAATTTGCATTATAAATTCTGACTCAAAATGTCTTTTTCTTACGGTCTTAGAAGACGATGCATACGGTCAATACAAAAACTTTCTAGGCCTAATTTAAATCACTGCATTGTTTCTCAACATCACTTTCGAAATTTTCACGCAACTTCATCTAATTCATTTGACTTTAGTCTTGTGCCACTACTAGAAAACGTTCATACCGCGGTTCAATCAGTACATGATGTTTCAGGACTCTCCTGGGTCTGGATCATTCCTCTTTCCACATTTGCCGTTCGAACGTTTACAACGCTTCCAGTGGCCATACTCAACCGTCGTCGCACACAAAAGCAAGCAGAGCTGCAGCCACTACTTGGAGCCATGACGCCAATCATGAAAACTAAGCTCGCCAAGGTATCGAAAGCACAATCAAATGCACGTGGAGTTGACCTCACTGCGCAACAGATTCAAGTTCTTGTCACTAAAGAACGTCGAAACAAACGTGTTGAACTTTTTCGTCGCCACAAGTGTCAGTCCTGGAAATCTATAGTGCTGCTGCCTTCAGTTCAACTCCCACTGTGGATCAGTCTGTCGATGGTTTTCAGAGCAATGTGCGGATGGTCAAACTTCACAGCAATCCCTCAAGAGCCCGAATTCAAAGTCGATTCGTTTTTGTGGCTGACCAATCTTATTGAGCCTGATCCGTACGGTGTGCTTCCACTGCTTGTCGGCGCTATTGGGCTTGCAAATGTGGAATGGAACTCTATTAATGTCATGAATCGTGCAGCTGCTAGTTCAACCGGAGGAGCTGCTCAACAACAAGGACCATCGGTACAGAGAATCGTATCCAATATTTCGCGTGTTGGTATAATGCTGTTTATGACAATGGCGTATCAGGCTCCTGTGGCAGTATGTTTGTATTGGATCTCTTCAGGCGCGTTTTCCTTTGTTCAAAACATCCTTTTTGATCGGTTTATGCCTCTACGGTACGATTCAAAGCCATCTACCATGGATTTTGTGCTAGAACATGGGTTAGAAACTGTGAAACTAGATAGAGAGACATTGAGACAAATTAAACCAATGGTGTCTGTTGCCTAAAGTTGAAGTAAAAATGTTTTACTGAAAGAATAAATATTATTATTACATATTTCTGAATATTATATATAATTTCCTCGTGTAAATAGTAGATAGAGTCATCAACATTGAATCGAAAAAAAAAAAAAAAAAAAAAA
>CBXB010000118.1:0-36005 GCA_000817185.1 Magnusiomyces clavatus CNRMA 12.647
ATAAAATAAAATAAAATAAAATAAAATAAAATAAAATAAAATAAAATAAAATAAAATATTTTGTATATACTATATGTAAATCCATTAATTAACAAAAAAAATTCAAGTTCAACGTTAAGTGTGAGAGTTTTCTTTATTGGCTTTTAGATGCTTCTACCATTAACAATTCTTCTTTTCTTCTAAATTCAGACAGTAATACCCCATTTATCAGTGTTCGGGTATCAGTTGCCGCTCTCAAGTTTTCATTCACACACAAGTCCAAAATATCTAGTGTGATTTCTCCTCCGTCAATTGTCATTCCAACGATCTCGCCGTTTCTAGCGGTCATAAAGCTCATTACCATATCCAAATTTGAACTAGGTGTTGGAAACTCTGGATCTAAATAGATTGTGTTGTTGTCTAGTAGTACTGCAGAAGAACATGTAACCATATCTCTTAATGAAATTGAAGCGTCAATCAAAGCAACAGTTGCAGCATTGACACAGGCAGCAGTTAGGGCTTTTGAGTTTGAGCCTTTGTTGATAACTGTAATAAATAAATCGAGACCACTCTTTGGATACATATCCAGATTTATGGATGGTGTGAGAGATGATTGTACAAAAGATGCAAGTGTTCTCTCTAAAGCTGAAGTACCGTTAGGTCTAGCAGTTCCGCTGCCAGTTCCAAACTGGGCTGACTGTATGCTCTCGAGGTCATTGTTATTTACTGAAAATGGTGATAATTTTGCCTCAACATTGAAAATTGCTGATTCAATGAAAGATCCACGAATTGGTCTCGGTCCATGCACCGAACACTGTATTTGAATATCGCCAACTTCCCAAAATGCTGAACCATTAGCATTAGCAACTGGACCTGTTCTAATAAATACGGGACGAATGTTTTTTCCGTCATGCTTCTCTGATAATGAAGCCTTAGAAGATTGCTCAGATTTTGTTGGAAACACCAGTGGTTGGGTGTCAGCGGGTCCGAGAATTCTTCTTCTATCTTGTGTAGTTGCCATTGTTATGTTTACTCTCTAATTTTTTAAGGACTATATTTTGAAATATGATATTAAATTCTTAACTGGAAATCAATAGTTAGGTTTTCAAAGTGAAATCAGACATGAAAATGAAAAATATTTTTTGTTTGAATATGATTAGTAAACATTAGTCATCTTTATTATTTGTAATAACTGTTACAATACCATGTTTATTGCAAAATCAGTAGCTTCTATGACTTTCGATACTTTTTGCTGTATAAAACAATATAATTCAATTAACAACTTGTTTTTTTTTCTCCAGAATAACATCTTTACATATATATGTATTTTTTTCATTAATTTAATTATTATTTATTGTCAAAAATCTCAATTTTTTGTTTCTCTTTTTTAATCACAGTATATCATTATAAATCAAATAAGCTCAATACAGCACAACTTGTTATTAAATAATCATGGGTTCAGTAAGTAAAGAATTATTTTATATTTGGTTTCAATTGCCACTTGTAATGGCAGCTTGATTTCAAATCACCTTATGCTTACAATGCATTAATCACATTTCTAACCATTGCTCAATTTCTGAATAGGACAACATGGATGTTGATAAGCCAGAAGGCGAAATCGATGAATCTTTATACTCTCGTCAATTGTAAGTATTTTTTATTTTTTATTTTTTTAAATGTTATCACTATCATACTGACTTTTTCTCACTTTACTATTTAGATACGTTCTTGGTGCTGATGCAATGAAGAAGATGAGTACATCAAACGTTTTAGTCGTTGGTCTTAAAGGCTTAGGTGTAGAAATTGCCAAAAACGTTGCTCTTGCAGGAGTAAAAAGCATTACTCTGTATGATCCAAAAACTACCGAACTCACTGATTTGTCATCTCAATTCTTCCTGACAACTGAAGACATTGGAAAACCAAGAGATAAGGCAACTGCCGTTAAACTAGCTGAACTTAATCAATACGTTCCAGTAAAGGTACTTGAAGGCGATATTTTAGATGAAAACACCTTATCACAGTTTCAAGTCATAGTACTCACTGAAACCCCATTGGAAACTCAAGTCAAAATCAACCAATTCACTCATCGTACAAATCGTGGATTTATTTCAACAGATACAAGAGGTCTTTTCGGTAATGTATTTGTTGATTTGGGGACAGATTTCACTGTCACTGATCCAACTGGTGAAGAACCTCATACAGGTATCATTTCAGACATTGATTCTGCTGGTAATGTTTCTATTCTCGACGACTCTCGTCACGGGTTACAAGATGGAGACTGGGTCAAGTTCAGCGAGGTGGAAGGTATTGAAGCGTTAAATGGTGATCAACATTACGAGGTTAAAGTTACTGGACCATTTGGCTTCAATATTGGTGACCTTTCTGGTATGGGCACCTATATCAAAGGTGGTATTTTCACCCAGGTTAAGAAGCCTGTTAAGCTTTCCTTTCAATCCTTGGAAGAACAAATTAAGAAACCTGAATTTTTAATTTCCGACTTTGCTAAATTTGATCGCCCTAACAACCTACATGTTGGCTTTTTAGCCTTACACGCTTTTTACAATAAACACGAACGTTTACCATATCCTCACGACGAAGAAGATGCCAATGAACTTGTTGTGTTGGCTCAAAATATCAAGGCCGGCCAAACCGACTTGGGAGAATTTGATTTAGATGAAAAAATTATTAAACAACTTTCTTACCAAGCCCGTGGTGATATACCAGCAATGAATGCCTTTTTTGGTGGGTTAGTTGCTCAAGAAGTTCTCAAGGCTGTTTCAGGAAAATTTGGACCTATCAAACAATGGATGTATTTTGATTCATTGGAAAGTTTACCTGCAAAGGCGACTTTGAATAAGGAAACAACTGCTCCAATTGGATCTAGATACGACAATCAAATTGCTGTTTTTGGCAAGGAATTTGTTGAAAAGGTACAGAATCTCAAGGTTTTTCTTGTTGGTTCTGGTGCTATTGGCTGTGAAATGTTAAAGAACTGGGCCATGATGGGTCTGGGTACCGGTCCCAATGGCAAAATATTTATCACTGATAATGATTCAATTGAGAAAAGCAATTTGAATCGTCAATTCTTGTTTAGATCAAAGGATGTTGGTAACCAAAAGTCAGAAGTTGCTGCAGCTGCTGTTATCAACATGAACCCAGATTTGGCTGGACATATTGAAGCAAAGCAAGATAAAGTTGGACCTGAAACTGAAGACATTTTTGACGATAAATTTTGGAACAGTCTTGACCTAGTTACTAATGCTTTGGATAACATTGAAGCTAGAACATACGTCGACAGACGATGCGTTTTCTTTAAAAAGCCTTTACTTGAAAGTGGAACCTTGGGTACTAAGGGAAATGTTCAAGTAGTTTATCCATTCCTCACTGAAAGTTACTCTTCATCTCAAGATCCTCCAGAAAAGAGTATTCCACTCTGCACTCTTAGAAGTTTTCCTAACAAGATTGATCACACAATCGCCTGGGCTAAGTCACTCTTCCAAGGTTACTTTATTGATAACCCAGAAACCGTTAATTTGTATTTATCCGATCCTGATTTCAACAAGAATTTTCTTGAAAAGAGTGGAGACCAAAAGACTACATTGGAGACTCTTAAGGACTATCTGGTTGATTCTAGACCTTTAACTTTTGAAGAATGCATTTCATGGGCTAGACTTGAATTTGAAAAGAAGTTTGTCAACGACATCAAACAATTGCTTTACAATTTTCCTAAAGAGGCTGTTACTTCTACTGGAGCTCCATTTTGGTCAGGTCCTAAGAGAGCACCAACTCCAGCAGTGTTTGACATTACAAATGAAGACCATTTCAACTTCATTGTAGCAGCTGCTAACCTCAGAGCTTTCAACTATGGCTTAAAGGGTGGTGCCGATTTTGAAACCTACAAGAGGGTTATTGAGAATACTGAAATACCTGAATTTACTCCCGCTTCAAACGTCAAAATTCAAGTTGAAGAAAATGAGGAGCCCAGCAATGATCTTACCAAATTTGACCAAGATGATGTTATTGAAAAACTCAAGAAGGAAATTCCTAGTCCCAAATCTCTTGCTGGATTCAAACTTGATGTTGTTGAATTTGAGAAGGATGATGACACCAATCATCACATTGATTTCATAACTGCTGCCTCTAATTTGAGAGCTATCAACTATCAAATTGAGCCAGCTGATAGACTCAAGACTAAGTTTATTGCAGGAAGAATTATTCCAGCAATTGCTACAACAACAGCCTTAGTTACAGGTCTTGTTTGCTTAGAACTTTACAAGGTTGTAGACGGCGAAAATAAGACCATTGAGGATTTTAAGAATGGTTTTATCAGTCTTGCACTTCCATTCTTTGGTTTCTCAGAGCCTGTTGTCTCTCCAAAGTCAAAGTATAAGGCTGCTGATGGTACTGAAAAAACGATTGACAAGATCTGGAGTCGTTACGACATTTATGGAAACCCAACTCTTGGTGAACTGATCGAAAAGTTTGAGAAAGAAGAAGGCTTAGAAATTAGCATGTTATCCAGTGGAACTACTTTACTTTTCGCTTCATTTTTGATGAACAAACACAAGCCAAGACTTTCTATGAAAATGACTGATGTTGTTGAATCTGTTTCTGGTAAGCCTTTAGGTGACCACGTTAATACTTTGGTTCTTGAAATTTGTGCTGATGATGCTGAAGGTAATGAAGTAGAAGACTTACCATTCATTGCTTTGCACATTCACAAATAAATTAATTGTAAATGGGTTATTAGCAATACAAGTATAATAAATAAATGTATCATAGTTTAGTGAAGTGTAAACAATATTTAATAGATATATTTTTTATTTTTTATTTGATGTACAAAAACACAATTTCAATTAGTTTTGTAATTTTTTAAGTTTGATGATTTGGGATAATATCAAAATTTGGCCTATGGATTTTCACACCTACAAAAAGGACAGTTGGAATCACCGAGAAACCATTTTTTTAAGCATCCGTAATGAAATGAATGATTGCACATTAGAAGCAATACCTCATCAAATTCATTAACCTTTTCCAAACATATAGAGCAATTACTAGCAAGCTCATAGTGCTCTATGCTGTCGAATAGGGTGTTATTGACAAGCTTTTCAATCAATTTTTTACAAAGGTTGTGATCACTGCTAAATGTTACTTTGTTTCTAAGCTCAACAAGCTCCAGAATTCCTTGTATGATAACTGATTTTCCTGGTAACAAAGTTTTCCAGGGAACCGCATGCTCAAAACCCATTCTGGAGTATTTTATAGTGTTGCTGAAAAAGGCAGTATCAAAAAAATATTTAGGATCGTCTTTTACATTGCTCCTATATGTTTCATTGACAAGATTATTTGGTTTACTATTTTTTGTAATAGATGTAGCTGCTTTTTTTAGTTCAATGATTTCGGATCCTGCTTTTGGTGAGTAATTCTCAGTTAGATTTTTATTCTGAAATTTTTTGTTATTGTTTTCTAAACATTGGGAGCTGGTTGAAGATTCAGTCTTTTGAGGAATTAATGAAGAAACTGTAAGATTGATAGAATGCCTAATAAGCCTTGAGTAAAATTTATCTAGTTTATCGATACTTATAGGTTTTCCTGGGTCGCAGATGCAATTATACCTTGGCTTCATTGTTAATGCTATAGAAAGATGGTAATGCATAGTTGGACAATTCCAGTTGTTCACGTAATAAGCATCTTGCTCAGACCTCACTACTATAAGAAATTTGTAAGACTTTAAAACATGAAATATATGTTTTTGAATATACTTTTCTCTTAATGTAAGTTCCAAACGTGGAAACAATGGTCGCATCAGCTCAAAAACATCCTCGATGTTTGGGTATAAAAAGTGGTTTAAGGCAATAGAAGAGTATTGGTGGTAGAGATCCTTAGTAGCCTAGTGTATATAATCTTTCACAGAAGTGTGATTGTTTTGAGAAGGCATATAGCCTTCCAAAGACTGAGACCCTTCTTTAACATATTCTAAATAATCGGAATTTTCAGTTTTCTTATTTTCATCTTTAAAAATAACATCTCGATAAAATGAAGGATACTCAAGAATTAACTCTTCTAGTGTTTTTTCTCTTCTATCTTTTTCACTCTGTATGTCATCTTTTGAAGTGGCGTTGAGAGTATCTATTAATAAAAAAAAACTGTATTTCAGTAATTTTTGTTCAGAACAAATTTTATTCATGTCGATATCTGGTGGTTTTTTATACATTGTGTGTTTTTTATCACTGTCAAAAAAGTTATTATTGTCAATTCGACTCATTGTGAATTTTATAAACTTTAGGAGTGTATTGAATTGAAAAAGGAATTTTATATATATATTAATGAATTTTTGATTGTTTATAAAAGAATAGACCCATTTTAAAAAATAAAAAAACATTTGTGGGCAAGCTCATAAAACATTTCTATTTACATTACTTGTTGAGGTTTGAACTTGTAATCAAAAATATATATATATATATATTACAAAATACGGCCATTGTTACAATTGTGAAAAAAGCTTATTATGCTTAACTTTTACTATCATTTATAGTTTGGATTGTATGCAGTAATACTTTTTTCATAATTCTAGAATAAAGATCTGTGGGCATATCATTGAATAACAATGAGTATTTTATTTATACTAACTAAGCTTGCTGTCTTCAGAGCCAGAAAATTTCATGCTCTTTAAAACTCTTCAATATCGTAAGTTTATCAATGGTAATTTTTGAGTATAAAAAATGAAAATAAAAAGTTTGGTTTTATGCAAACATTGAGGTTTTTTTTTTTTTTTTTTTTTTTTTTTTTTTTTTTTTTTTTTTTTTTTTGAAAGATATTACTTTTTTCATGGATTTGGCTCTATGTAACTTTGCATAAGAATTATCAGAAAATATTTTTGGTTATATTACGGCTTTGATTCTGTATACATCATTAACAAATTGTCATCTATTTGGGTATTCTAAATAATTTCTATAGAGCATAATTATAGTAAATAAACAAGTAAATTTCTCTATTATCAAGCTACCACATAAATCTCTGTTTATTCATAGGTTCAGAGGGCCATTTGAATGTCCTGAACAAGAAAAGTGAAACGGTGAAAAAATTAATAAAACCGTACCAAAAAAATTCAAGTAAAACAGGCCATTGCTTTCTCCAAGAAGAGGGTTTTAGCGATGCAATAGATTGTACTGATGATGTTGTTTTTGTGAAAACTGGGGAATGGCATGTTCTCCAAATTATAATCGGTGTTATGTAATATCTGGGTTCCAGTAAGGGACTTGGAATCAAGCTTGCACAAATACACACTAAAAACATTGTTCTGGACATTGTTCTATAAGTTGCATTGGTGCGTGCAGCAATTCCACTTGCAGAACTGCTTCCTCGTGGAAACAATAGCCAGGCACCCAGCATATAAAAAGGGGCCCAAATAGCAGAGTAAATCATCCCAAGATCTAAATTATTCTTAATAAAAGAGACAAAATGGGGGCTGATGCTATCCAGAGTTTGTAAAGCGTTAATAACCAATGTGTTTCTGCTTATAAATTCAGCTTTAGATGAGTAAAATACTAGATTTTTATCCTTACAAGGCTGAATTATTTTTCGCCAAATGTAAAATGTATAGTGTCTGTTATCAGAAAGAGTGAATGGGTGAGCATCTTTAGAGTATCCATAATCAGAATGAAGCAAAGCAGTCATAAGAAAAAAAGTTGAAATAATGAAAGTAACCTTGATTAAAAGCCTTTTAAAACTAAACGTTGTCTTGGTTTTCTCAGTTGAATTTCTGCTGACTAATGAACTTAGAAAGTCGAAAAACTTAACTGATATATAAACGGGTCCTTCAAAAAGAGCAAGATGAAAGATGAGATAGAGTAATTGTCCAAAATTGACAGCAATCTCATGATTTGACTTGTCTCCCAAAGTAACCCCTTCGTTGATAATAAGAAAAACAGTAAAAAAGCCAAAGGTTGGTCCAAACGAAAAAATTATGGGAAGACCATGTGTAGCCAAATTATAAGTCATTACTGAGAAAAAAGAGGCTATATCTCTACCTAAGATAGAAATTTGTTTTTTATTTGGTTTTTCATTTTTATTTCCGTTTTCAATAGACTTTAACAACAGCCCAGTATCTTCTATTAAAGTCACAACAATATATCCAACCCAAACAATGTTTGTTTGTCTAAATGTTAGTGATATCATACTGAGGACAGAAGAAAAAATAAGAAAAGCTGCAGCTGAATCCGTCCATTCAGATTGATGAGATACTTTGACAGAAGTTGGAGTTGTATGTGTAACTTGATGAATGGTTTTTGTAAGTGCATATTTCCCGAGAGCTAGAGAAAAAACAACCCAAATAACTGACCAGACGTCAGTATAAAATAAAAATGAGAAAAAATACATTAATGGAAACGCAATCAGTGAACCATAACGAGTGTTCATAGTATTATTAGCATTATCAAACCCGTAATGTTTATTTAAACTTCTCTGTGATCTGTGTAGAAGAGTCAAAGCCAAAGGGAAGCCAATTAGCAACCCCATCAAATTAAATGATCTCAAAACGTTAATACCACATGGATCAATGTTTGACAAATAAGTGATCACCCCGTTGTTGCGAATTGCTGGGTATGAGAAGCCTATGTTGTATTTTAGAATTTGAGCAATCTTGACCACAGGCTTGAATAAAAGCTGAGCATACGCGGTTGCAAACCAATACAGTCCAGGTGGAGTTGTAATCTTAGGGTCCCACTTGGTGAAATCAAACGTCCTGCAATAGTGAGCGGCCAATGGAATATGAAAAACTTCATCCAAATAAGGTGTCTTAACTCCTCCTGAAACAAAGAAAGCTCCTAGCATGGAAGACATAAGAGTCAGGAAGTACATGAATTTATTTGGAAAAGGAATATATTTTGTCAGTTTCCATTTTTTTTTAACCTGAATAGAGACACTTTTAGTGTCTTTGCCCCTTTGTTGCGATTTTCTATGTTTAGAAGACTTGGACATTTGTAAAATGGGTGATTGTTGTTGGTAGTGATACTAAGGAGGAGAGGGTAATGAATAATCGTTTAATTTTTCCATCCTTCTATTTTTATTTTTTTATTATTTTTATTTTTTTTTTTTCACCACCCTTTATTTTGCTTTATTTTGCCATATAGTATTATAACCCCTAATAATAAATAAATATGGAGATCACAACAACCAATGAATTTTCGCTTTTTTTCGAGATCCGATAAATTTGTGTCATATCTCAGCGCTATTCTAGCTGTGATTATATTTACAGATTGCTGTACAGTGAATGCGTTTTCGTCACAGCCAAATTTGCCGTTTGGTCATTTTATTGCCTCCCTACAATCAAAGGCATTAAACTCAAACAACATCCCAGCTCTCGTCAACTCAGAAAATCATGTTGAAAGAGGCTTTGCGGGAGATAGTAAATTTGGTACCAGCATTTGTCATTCGCTGAATTACGAACAATGTGCAAATACGACAATCTTCACATCCATTCAAGTAATATCACAGAGAGATGCTCAGTTAAACACGACAGTTTCCGATGTCATGTATTTGGGACTTAACTTCAACACTGCCATATTTGACAGCTATGGATACACTCAGCAAGTTCTTGATCTGATACCACAGGTTCTTTTTCTCGGCTTTATCAATTTTAGTTTGGACTTGTACTGGAACGAAGCTAATCTGAATTGGCAGTTATGCCCTTTTGATATCTCGGATCCCTTGGCTATTTTGGATGAAGCAACACAATCCTACACATTTAATGGTAAAACATGTTCAAAGAACCTTTTATTACTCAAAGACTTTGTGGAGCAATTAGAGCACTTTATGGATTCTACTACCAATGATTTAACCACGTCGATATCACAAATTCATTTCAAACTACATTCTCTCAATAGTTCTGATTCTATGACATCATCTTTAAAAGACCTTCCGAATCCAAGTAAGATCAATCACATAATTCGCTCAAATCTTCTTAAATACATCTATACCCCCAAGCTTTTGGAAGAAGATAGAAAAAGTAACGAAACATATGGAATCCTCGGAGCCATACGAAATACAGTAACAGGTTTGCCGAAATTGTACAGAATCTTATTGTCTTATCAAAGAAGAATTATCTTTTCTTATGCAAACTACACGCTATCTCCTCTTTCATCATATAAAGCGATTGATTTGGATCAAGACTCTGAATTTTTATTTCAATCCTTGTATATTCCTCCAAGAAAAGAGGAAAATGTTTCCATACCTTTTGCAACTCTTCTAATACCTAATCTATTTGAAATGAATATGATTTCGACGGACGATTTTCCAGCACCGAACTGTATGGATATGAGTATAGAAGACTATAAAGACACCATTTTTGAAGAATTCAGTGCTAACAACAATATGAAAACTATTATTTCAAAGCAACTTTCTCCTAGAAAATCAAATTTATCAATAGTCGTTACAGATACTGAAAAGAATCCATTCACTAATGAATCTTTACAAAAATATATTGAATGTGGGTTTGTACCATTTTTTACGCGAAGTAGATCCCGCATTGATGAATATCTACCCTACTCGCGAGCGGCCGTTTGGTCATGGGACTCTGATCAGCCATCAGTACCAGAAAACATAAAATTTGACGATAATGATAATAGTACAAAGGGAATGGGAAGCGCAGAAGACTATAAAAAGATCTTAGAGGATCTCGACGGTAGAGTTCCCAACAAAAGATCAGCTTGGCGTTGTGCTGTAATAGATGAAAACGGATGGAGAGTAGAAAATTGTTTTGAAAAGCATCCAGTACTATGTGCTCCAATGATAACTGATAAGATGTTTTCATTTGAGGGGACAAACATCTCAAACTCAACCGAAGCTCTTGAATATCTTCTTTCATGGTCTTTTGGGACATATGAAACCAATTATTTTGATGCTGCAAATGCATGTCCTTCTGACACGCATGTATTTTCTCTTCCTCACACTATAACGCAAGACACGGCAGCAAGGTTATTCCTCAAATATAACTCTTTAGCATCTACTTCAGCTTGGATTGATTTCAACTCAATTAATACGGAAGACTGTTGGGTTACAGGAGGGCCCGAAGCTCTCTGTCCATATGTTATCAATCAATGGGGTAAAAGAAGAGTTGTCTCAATTGCAATTGCAGGGCTTATATCTCTTGTGTTGCTAATTGCTGCATTTTTAATTTCGCTAGACAAAGTCCCTATCAGGCATTCAGAGGGACGATTTAGAAAAATATTTACAAAATTTAATGAAAGCCAATACCAGGGCGTTCCATCATAAATTATTTTCTTATTTAATTATTTTTATTTATTTTGATCTTTTATTGTTAGATACCTATTTTCATGATTTTTATTTAATTTTATAATGTTAGCGAACAATATCTCCTATGTTTTCAATATCTTCTTGTAGTTCTAGTAATTCACTTCCAATTATTTTTGAGTTTGGTAAGTATGCTGACTGACAAATAGACTTGGGAAGAGCAAGTGTTTCTGTTGACCACAACTTAAAAAATCTAACTGACTCATCATTGGTTGAAACACAAATGCTAGACATGTCTGGAGACAAAGCAGCTGAAAGAACTCTTAATCCCGTTGGAACTGGAACACGAACCAAAGGTCTATTGAACCCTGATCCTGAATTTTTTTTATTCTTTAGATTTTGTGACTGGCTACTACTTGCTGGCGAAACAATAGAAACACTCGATCTACCTGCTTCAATTCCACGATATCTGTGACCAAGACCCAAATTTAAATTTCTTCTTATGTCTAAATGAGCAGTCGAAGCAGAATTTCTTGCTCTCATCATATATCCTCCTCCTGTTATTGTGTGACCCATGTTTCTGTAACGATCCATACGTGCTGCCCATTGCAACTGTCGTCCCCTTGCTAGCCTGATTGCTGGAGTTCTTAAATTTGTATCGTCCAAAGAAGGATTGAAATTTCCATATACATAAGTACCAGTGATTTCGGATTGAATTTGGGTGCCTTCTTCTTCAAGTGGGCTTTCGATAGTGTCATCGATGTCTTCGATATCTTCAGTAGCTTCTCCTATAATTTCTTCTGTGTAGTCACTACTCTCCATATCGGTATATAGATCATCTTCATTTATGCCATAATCATTCAAAATGGAATATGATTCTGCTGTTACCCATGACTCCATAGATTCAGTGCTATACTCACTTGCATTATCATTTACTTGGAAATTGTCATCCGAATTGGAATTCCCCATTTCTTTCCTCTTAAAATTTATTTCACGTTCGGGGGTTGGAAGGTCTATTGGAGTTGTGAATAGCAAAGGGAATGCTCTTCTTCTTGCAGAACTAGAGGAAGAGGTTTGGCTAGAACCAGTTGCAAAATCATTAGAAGGAGAGTTAAGTTTAAAGCAAGAATCTTTAACAGAAGGTTGCATAGAAATTGAATCATTGTCTAGCCCGATCTCATTGTCACCAATAGAATAAAACTCTGAGCCGCCAAATTTACCCTTAAAGGCTTTGTCATCTTGTGGAAACGCATAAATGGCTAGTAACGTTGAATTTTCACTTTCAGTAAATCCAAAAGTGACTGCAATCTGTCGCTTGTGTCGAGACCATATTACCGAAGTTACTTGGCCTTTTACATCTAACTTTTTTAAAAGGGTTCCAGACCGTGTGTGCCAAAATCTAAAATTAGAGACAATTTGAGTGTTAGTTAATGTACAAAAATCAACTTCTCATTTCTTTCATCAGATGTCCGTTTTTCTTTCAGTTTTTTAATTTTAAGCTACCTGATCGTGCGATCTTGAGATCCTGCTCCAGTTGCTAATAAGTAAGGTGCCCATGGACAGTACTCCATGGCTTTTACGGCTGCCTTGTGCATGAGAGTATGCTTCAGCTTTGGATTTTCCCAATCACTAATATCCCAAATGGTCACTCTACTGTCGTTACCTCCAACAGCCAACTCGGTTGAATCATGATTCAATGTGATGGCTAAATTAAATAAATATGTATTTTAATTAGTATTTCTCAAAATTTTTACAGTTTTTGATCATTTTTCTTACCACAAATTTTGTGCGTGTGTCCAGTTAAGCATTTTGTTTGTTTGATATCAGACAAACACGACGTATATTTCTTCCCATTGCAAATCCAGTTTCCTTCTCCCCAAAAAACACCTAATCTGTATACGGATCCATTTTCATCTCCGATCAAAATATGTTGGCATTTTCTGGATAAAATGCTTTTTCCGCCACTTTCTTCTGACTCTTCTGGTTTGGTAGGATTTTGAAAATTTAGTTTGGAATCTCTAAAAGCTTTTCTGGTTAAAAAAAAGTTGGAATGACAATTTTCATTGGATATGTTTGGCTTATTCTGTTCCTCGGTATTTTCATTTTCTTCCTTTACTAAAGGTTTCTGAATTGGTGGAACCCAACAGATATAATCGACAGCTCCTGTAACCTGTGTAAAGCAGCCCAACAAAGCTTGAGAGTCAACGTCATACAAAGCTAGTGTTCCATCTTTGTATCCAACAGCCAAAAGGTTTGTTCTTTTGTTATCAAATCTTTTCCAGCAGACACCGTCAAAATAGACAGATTCTGAATAATTCGGTGAAAATGATACGCAGGTTACTTCACCAAAAATATTAGGTATATTTACATGAACGACCTTTTTGTTTTGAGCCCAAATATACACCTTGTCTCGAAGACCAACTGCCACTTGACTAGTCAGCTTAGACCAAGATACTAAATTTGAGTAAAAGTCGTTCCCTAATCCTGGAGCATCGAGAATTCTAAATGGAATAAGATTTATTATATCAGGCAAATTTTTCTCATCGTCTGTCTGAGACGCTAAAGCTATATCTGGATCAACGTAATCAAAATAGTCATATTCTTCCCCCAAATCTTCAAAATCATTGAAGCTCTGGCTAGTAAATGAATGCTGAAAAGATGAAGATTTGAGTAATTTTCTTGCTGGACTCGATGTAGAATTTTTTGTTGCAGGAGAGTATGTAACATAGCGTTCGCCGAATTTTCTTTTGGACTTTGGAGTATAATTAAGCATCCTGGGAACAACAGGAAAATCCAATGCCTTTGCAATTCCATTTTTGTGAACTGTGTCCAAATTTTCTTCGAATTCCATTGTTCCAGTTTCTTCATCAGTTAAATCCTCCTCTGGATAAACAGCCAAAGGAAATTGAGGATCTGGAACTTCAGTATCGTTTCTAGTCGAATTATCAAATACCCCTGGAAGAAGTGGGGTTGTTTGCTCCGGACTTGCAAAGAAAACATTATCAGCTGAAAACACATGGAAAAACTGAGCATTACTAGGCGCAACACTTGCCAATCGAACAACATTGTCCGGATTTTTTAACGGAATTCTCGGCGAATAAGATGATGAAGAAAGGCGAAACATCGCAGGGTGTGTTATTTGTGGCATAAACCGATCATGGCGAGGAATTTGAGAAGATTTACCTGGTTTTCGATGAGATTGAGTTGGAGAGCTCAACATTTTTACTCACTATAAACCTGTTTTTGTATTTTTTGGTGCTTTTTTTTGCAGTTGATGTATAATATGTAATGAAAGTTGTTATCAAGAAATAAAATGTTAATGAATGTGCTCGCGATTTGTTTCTTAGATTGATTTATTAAAATAATAAGAGGTGTTATAAATTGTTCTTTATTATATAAAATAAAGAATGGGAGAAAAATTCAATTGAAATGAATATCATTATATATATTAGACACAATGATATTTTAGCAGAAAATCAAACAAATATATATAAATACAAATTTTCATTTCATTATTCATGTTAACAGTTTGAATATATAATTTTAATGACAAGAGATTAGTTTTATTTTCAGCCGTTCCAACTTTTATAAAATGTTGCTATAGCAAAAACAATGGATAAAGAATAATTTAATTAAGCTTCGGATTGTGAGGCTGGTTTACTCAGCCGTTCCTTGCTTCTAACAAAATTATGTTGTCATGGTAACTTGTTCAATCAAAACAACCCAAAACGGAATGTTTATTTTTTGTTTGTCTTTTCCCCAATTTAGTCATCACAACAAAACTGACAGTTGAGATCTTTATTCTTTCAATTGATAAATAAAACGAACTCCTAAACTCCTTTCTTTCTCTTCTTTTCAACAAACGTTTTTTATTTTTATTTTTTTTTCAATTTTTATTAAGCATTCTAGATACCCAAAAACCTTGAATTTTTAGATACCCCCAAACTTTTATTTCACAGCACTCCTTGTTGCATTCTATAAATTCATAATGGCTTCAAGGACCTTGGAAAGCATCTATGAATCTCCAGTTTCCAACAGTTTTATACAAGAAACCATTGTTGATTATGCAGATGCATTTACAAAACAATCACTAAACAATTTCTCAGAATCTGTTGGTCGTGAAGTAGATTGGATTAATAGATTTATTTCCAACACAGCTATCAAGTACAAGTATGATTTTTTTTTTATTTTGATATTCACTGAAGCCATTAAACTAATAATCCTTGCATATAGTGACTTTCAAACCTCTAGCATTAAAGACACATCTGATGTGCCCGTGTGGAAAGACTCTCCTAGTACAGCAGCAAAACTATCTAAAGAAAACATAAATCCATTTCTTGGGCATGATGAGAAAAAATCAAATATTAACATTTCTCCTTTGCGAAATCCTTTAGCCCCTTCAAATTCACCAAATATGTTTCATTCTCCCATTTCAAGCAAATCTATCAACAGCTTGAACGTTGTTCGTCCTTTGTCACCTAGTCCAGTAAGAAAAAACTCTAGGCTTAGAAAAACACAAACTCCACTTTCATCGCCAACAAAGAATGAAACTTTACTCAATTCTCCAGTTCACCATCGGCTTTCTGACAAGATAGTTCCTAAAATGCCTATTCCTGAAGACAATTCTGCACAATTTGATGTATTTTTAGAGCCTGCAAAGTCGCCTCTTGAAAACAAATCAAAACGCACAACTTCCTCGCAAAGTCCAATTCTGGAAAAAAGTTCTTGTAATCAGTCTGTCGAAAGTTCAGTTAGTAACAAAGAAATCAACACTGTAACGTCTGCTAATCTCGAAAAACACTCCAAATACTCTTCAATTGAATCTAGCATAGAGAAGCCATATGAAGAAGAATCTTCATTTTTAGCAATTAGCAAGTCTATCAGAAAACAAGTATTTGACAAAAACAATGCATTTGTTGAAGAAAACCCTACAAAATCTTCTATCTTGGTAGAATCTTCCAAAGCTAGTTCTGTTTTGTCTTTAAGTGATGATGTTGAGTCCAAAACTGAAGAAAAATCTGTATCAAGTGAAATGAATATCCCTGTCACACATGATAGCACTAGTTTGGATGGTTGCCTAGATTTGGAAGAATCACCCACTGTTACTTCAATCAAATTTGCAAAACTACCTTCTAGAGAACCATTCACTAAGCGGTCAATTGGCACAAGACTTTCTAGTTTAGAATTTTCGACATCTGAGCTCAAGCCTAAATCTGCTACCTCTTCGGAAAAGTTTGAACAAACAAAATCATTATACCCCAACTTGAATTTAGCTTCCGATACAATTATAGACAATAAACGGCAAGAATCTGAACTTATTGTACCAAAAAACAACGGTAAACATTTTTCTGTATTGGAAGCAGAAAAGGATGAACCAGAAGAGTTGAAACCATTAGCCTCAGCTGGTTCTGTAGCTAGTGTTGTCACTGCATCTTCTGGAAAATCTATGCTTAGTAACGAAAACATTCAGGTTTCAAAAATTCCTGTTATATCAAGTCCATCAAAGTCACCAATTCGTTCTCCCTCAAAAGGGTCTATATTCAGAAGCAAGTCAACCAATGATGGAGGCCCATCTTCTCTTTTATCTGCTACTGTGGGTGCTTTCAAAAGAGCCAAAAAACTATTATTTGAGCATTCCCACGAAGATGTTAGTGAAGAACCACACGATACGACGAAAGCGGAGACAACTAGCCATGCAAGATCTCCTTCACGCTCTCCTATGAAGACGCTCAGATCTGCTTCTAAGAAAATAGATAAACAACTGGTATCTTCACCAATCAAAAAAATTGAGAGGCAATTTTCCTCGTCTAAAAAGACTGCTGACTCAAATCCTCTTTCTCGATTATTAGCTCCAACACAAAGTAGCTTGGCCAAAGACAATTCTCCCCAAAAGCTTAACTCTAAGTCAGATTCCCAGGCACCATCAAAATATTCAACTAAAAATTTGTACCCCGAAGTTCCAAAATTTTCAAGTGAATCTAATTCACAACAAGAGCAACTCCAATCCCCTCATCATCACATTAAGTTAAATATGGGTATTTTTCATCATCACAATCATAATCAACGAAATAACCAGTACGAAAATGAGCCTGCTCCAACGTCTCCCAAGCCAGACCACAGTTCAATGTCAATGAATGCAACAATAGGATCTGTGCCTCCATCCCCAAGTGGCCTGAACAGAAATGCTACTACCAAAATCAAATCTGCTTCAAGTAATAATAGTAATTCCGGAGCTTATAACACAATTCATGGCTCTCCCCGTGTTGCAAAGACTCAAAGAGATGAATCTGCACAACCCTCTTATACTTCCAATCCACTTGCTCCTACTCCAAAAAGTACCAAACTAACACAGCAATCTTTGAAAAAGCCAAATACTCCTAGTCATAAGCTTCAATCGTCTCACCCTTTGAGAGGTCAATTGAGCGCCCAAAGAGATCCTAATCAATCTTCTTATGCTAGAAAGCTTCCAGATATGCCTTTAAGCAAGCCAAACAAAACCAGTTTAATTTCGGCACCATTAATCAAAGCCCCCAAAGCCAAGTTTGACGAAGTTGATTCAATGCAAAAAAAGCTTAACACGGCTTCAATTGCAAAACAAAATGAAAATGAATCTCAAAAGCCTAAAATGATGGCTAGAAATTTAAATTTGGAGAAAGAAGCAGCTAAGCTACAGAACAGACAACCACAAATTCAGCAAAATCAAGTGCGTCAAAGCCAATTGAAACCATTTCCTAAAAGTTCTCTTTCTTCTAAGAGAAGTTCAGATGAGGCATTTGGGGACTCACTAAGTGAAGAAGGCAATTCTGCGCAAGTCAATAAGCAGCGAATTTCTAGCATTAGAGAACCTCAACGTGTGGTCCAAAACAATGCGTATTCCTCCTATAATGGAAACAGTAATATGAACACACCTTCGTCAAAATCAAACACTTTGATGAAGTCAACTCTTATCCATCAAGCCAATAAAATCCCGATTGTTGAAACAGTTAAGTTTTCTACTGATAAACTCAAGTTTGCTTCTTCCGGATCTGCATTCAGACCAGTAAACGCCAGCACTTTTAACAATATTCACAGCACGCCATTGTCATTCTCTTCTAGTTCTCAAAATCATTCTATGGCAAGTTTCAATAATAATAACAACAACAACAACAGCAATAGAATATTGCCAAATAGTGTCTTATCTACACCTCAACAAAACCAACAGCACGTTGAGTTACCAGAAATTTACTCTGAATCAGAGGATGATGAAGATGGTTCAATTATTTTGGATTGGGCAAATTCACCCGAGTTGAAAATGTTGTTGATGCAACAGCAACAAATAGACCCAAATAGAATTTTTGGACCTATTGCTCCATTAAAACTAGAGAATGTATTCAAGCCAAGTGACGGAGCCAGGCTCTCCAAATTGAGACCTAGAAGCTCTTCTGGAAATTGGTCTAATCAAGACAAGCTTACACCACAAGAAATTGAGAAATACAGAAGGGAAATGGGATTGAAATAATATAAATGGGCTTAAATCTAACTTAATTAATCTTGTCTAAATTGAAAATAATAATATAATAAATATAATTTTAATTTTTATCTTCATCATTTTTATATTTTTTTTTAAGATAATAAAAGTGTTTTCGTTTTCTATTACACTATACTATTTTATCTATTATACATATAAATACAGAACGTCTATTTATTCTCCATAAAGCAAGTATCGTGCATGTTCTTTATTCCAGGACTTCAACCATTCCTCAGCCCGACTCTTGGGAACGACATAAAGTCGTGGAATGCCATCCACAATAGGAACAACTGGATTTTTAAGCGAGAAAATCTTTTCAACAGTCGACTTTTTCCCTACTTTGACGAGGCCGCCAGATCCAGTCTGAGCATATACCTCTAAATTTGCAATTCCAGACCCATACTCGCGACGTTTTTCTTCAGACGCCTGGACCCAAGGCGGTAGAGCCTCAGGGTTAAAGAGCTCTCGAAGAAAGTCAGCGACTGTAGTTGTCGAAACGTCGACTTGTTGAAAAATGTCAGACTGCATTTCCAAAGGATAGAGAAACAGCAGTGGGACAATGAGCTGGGACGACGGAACAAGAGGGTCTTCGAGATGGAGCTTGACATCGTCGGGGAACGCAGTATTACCGTCATCGTCAGTGTGCACGCTGTTGAGCATAGTGAAGTTGTGAGCCTGGATCGCCATTTGCAGGTTTCGAGCTTTTGTCTGTTTGAGTTCTTCGCGCTCGCGGGCCTTGCGCGTCAGCTCTTCAATCTTGCGCTTTCGTTCCTTAACCTGCTCGAGAAGCAACGGGATCGATTTGCTCTCAGGGACCTGTTGGAGTCCATACTCAAGGATTTCAATGGCCTCGTCGACGCGGTCCAGCGCAAGAAAGGCTTTGCCGGCTCTGTAAATGCACTTTTCGTGTTTGGGGTCTAGTTTGGAAAGAACTTCTTTGCAGTCGTTGATACAGCGCCTGTAATTTTGTAGCTGAAAGTTACATACTGCCCGATTTGCGAGACAGTCGCGCTTGATCTTAAGGCCAAGCTCTGGGTCCTCGCCCTTGACACCTAGATCGGGCACATTGATAGCCTTAGTGTAGAATATTATAGCATCCTTGTATCTCTTTAATTTGAATTGATCATTTCCCTGATTCTTAAAATTCCCCGCAACTTCTTCTGGTTCACCTTCATAAGCAAGAGCTTTGAGTGCCTCAATTTGTTCGTTGTCTTCATCGTCTGCATCCTCCTTCTCAGTCATGAAAAATGGTAATTTTTTCATTTCAGAAACAACTTCATCAACAGTTTTATTGGTGGCATTACTGAGCTGTGGGGGAAGAGCTGGCATCCCGGGTCCCGGGATGTATCGCTCTGGTTTTTTCCATTCCTTTTTGTCGCTTGACATTATGCCTAAATGTGATATTTTAAGAATTAGAAATTTTCAAATCTTGTTATTAGCAAAAAAAAAAAAAATCAATTGATTCAATTAAAAAATTAAAAAATTAAAATAAAGAGGTCATGTGATCTATACTACATAATCTTTAACTAGTTGCTAGTTTTTGCTAAACCTGTATAATGTATACATACTATTGAAAAAATGCTACTTTTCCATACGTATAATTTTTTGTTCTGTTTGTATATATTTACTGTGCAAAAATATTTAAATAATATAAAATTTTAAATAGTCTCTTTTAAATTCTGCTCCTTCCTTAAGACCAATAGGACATTGCGCCATTTTCCAAATTTCTAACAACATCACCGCTATTGTTGTTCCCATTATTTCCTTCATCAGAGTTTTGTTTGCTGTTGGAGTTGTTGTTATTGTTGTTGTTATAGTAAGAGTTGTTTTGATTTTGGTTAATGTCAGAGTTGCTTTGAACGTTCGATAAACCAGAATTTCCGATACGTACACGATTAACCATCAGACTGTTATTGCTTTTCTCAAAAAGCTCAGGAGGTGGAATATATGCTGGGCTTGGCTGAGCTCGAATAGGTTGTGCTGGATTCATTAATGCTGTAGCGCGTTGAATAGGTTGAGGAATTGGATCCATATTACCAATAGTTGAAGCTCTTGGTCTTCTAGCTGACCATCCAGAAGAAGAGGCCATTTGGGACTGTCCATGATATCCTTGAATTTGAGAAGGTTTCAACTGTTGTGGATGAGGGGGTTTTTGCTCAATATTTGCCGCGTTACTGGAAGTGTATGGAGGTAGTGCTCCAGGAATCGAGTTTACGGCAGGTGCTTGGGATCCCATTCCATAATAGATTTGTTGTTTTTGGGATGGACCTGCTTGCTCAGAGACGAGTGGAAGAATAGGTCCCTTTTCTGATTGACCTTGTTGATATTCTTGTTGATGAGGTTTTTGATAGTTGCTGTATTTTTGTTGTTGTGGTTGGGGCATCGAAGCATGTTTGTTGTATGCCAAAGATGGGGTAGAGAATCCTGGAACATAAGGTCCTGTAAACTTTTGTCCTGTGATAAATGGATGTCCTGCTGCAGCTTGAGGAGTCCAACGCTCAATTGGGCTGATATTTAAAAGTCCTTTAATGAAATCTAGTAAACATTTACGGTTTTCAATTTCAGATTCAATTTCCTCTTGTGTCATATTTTCTTTAGGCAGTGGATACTTCATAATAATATCATCAAGTTTTGTAAACTGAAAGTATTTTTTGCTGGGCTCTTCTTTGACAAGAAACTCTTTAGAGTATTGTTCGGGCGTTTTCAAAGTGTATCTCTTATTACCATATTCATCAAAATATTGTATCATAAACTGTTTAGTTGAATTTCCAAGTTCAAGCATCCAATTTGGAGGCATGCCCAATGTTTCGATAATTCGTGACAACTGGTTGTATTCAGAAGTACCAGGGAATATTGGCAATCCTAAAAATAATTCAGCTACTATGCAGCCCAAAGACCACATATCGATGGATGCAGTGTATTGAATTCCTAATAGAACTTCGGGAGATCGATAAAATCGAGATTGAATATAGGTATAAACAGTTTTTCTCTCATGACATGCAGAGCCAAAATCAATAACTTTAATATCAGGCTTGTCAATCGATTTGAGTAAAATATTTTCAGGCTTTAAGTCACAGTGGATAATGTTGGCTTTCTTGAGAACCATAAGAGAATCCAATAGTTGTTGGGTAAAGACTCTGACTAGATTAATACTTAAGCCTCTAAACTTATTGCGCTTGATTAGTTCATAGAGATTGCTACTCAGGAGTTCAAACACAAGACATAAATGACCCTTGTGCATAAAATGATCTTTTAGTCTCAAGAGATTATGCTCATTGTTTTCATCAATTTTGTTATTGAGATGCTGTAAAATTGAAACTTCCATTAGACTTTGTTTGTAATAAGCTGGTTTACTTTTGATAACTTTCACTGCCAAAATCTCTTTAGTCATCATGTTTTGACATTTTGCCACTTGTCCAAAGGTTCCATGACCCAAAATATCCAAAACAAGGTATCTATAATATACGTAAATAAATGGTTTACATTGTTAGAAAGTTGAAAAAAAAAATGACTCAAAAGTTTAAAACATAGCAAAATAAAAATAGAATAAAACCGCTGATTGACTCTATCTTGCGCTTTGAGTATTTTGATTATTGAAGTTTTTATCGATTTAGGATATTGTATATGGATATGGTTCATTTCCTAAAACAGAAGCACAAAGAATCGACGGTGAACCAAAAAGAAGTAGAAAAACAACAATGGAAAAATTAAATGAAACGAGTCAAAGAAAAGACAACAAAAGAAAAAAAAAAAAGCATACCTTCGCTGTTCATCAATACCTAAAATGTCGTTAACATAAAGTATATAATCATTTTCAGAGTTGTCATAACCATGATTAAGCTTTCCTTCGCTGGGCTTAGTTAAAACCCTTCTCGGATTGCGTGAAGATTGGTAGTTGAATTCAGGGTTGCAAATATGGTAGGTAGTCGAAAGCTGTCTTGTAAGAGCTGCAAGGGGGCTAAGAGAACCACCCTCAGGCAATGCGCGTCGAAATTTTGGTTGGTCATGAATAATGGGTGCCAGTTCGGATATGGATCGAATTCTCCTAAATGAAGGGGGATATTTCACAGGCACTTGTTGAGTATTTAGAGATGCACTGTAGTATGAGCCCGATTCGTTCTGAGTGTTTGGTGGATTAGTATGATGGCCGGGAGGAGGTTGAGGCATTGAATAAGAGTGCGGTCGCGTTGTAGAAGAGGATATAGAGGCGTTTTGAGCGTGCATTTGGCGAATCGGGGATGAAGGAGAAGATGTATTGTTGGATGTGGCATTGTCAAGGTTAGCGTTTCTAGCATAAATATCCTGATTATCTGAGGATAAGCGATGTTGAGCAGTTGCAGCCATCAAGGCAGTCTGCTGGGCAGACATAGTATGAGACGGCGAGGATCTAGAGTAGGAATGTGTTTTATGGTGATTTGGTTGCTGGAGTTGAAACTGACTTTGTTGAGGTGTTTGCTGTTGGCGCATTGATGGTTGAGATGGCGACTGGATATGTAACGAAGGAGGAGAATGCTGTTGATACTGAGACTGTTGAAGATGAGTGAGCTGTGGCAAACTCTGCGAGGAAGAGATACCTCCAGATGCAAAAGGTTTTGCAGAAGCCATTGCGGAAGAATTGGGGGTCATATTTCTAGAAGACTTGATAGGAGGAGGGAGAGTTGTAGTTGCGTCTATAGAAGAAGAAGAAGAAGTAGTGGGTGAATTAATTTGTTGTTGGTATGTAAATGAACCATAATTAGACTTTTCCTGGGCATTATTAGCACCAAAACCATTACTACCACGAATTGGTGAAGAACTCAGCACATGGTTACTACCACCAATTTCTCCTACACTATTCTGAGAAGAAACAAAAGAAAATTGTTGTTTTTGGCCCACAGCTTGCGGATACCAGTTGTTAAAAGAATAACTAGATATAGGAGTATTTGGACTTTGCATCTGGGTACCTTTTTGGTTTTGGTTGTACACAGGGGGACTTAAACTGGGAGTTCCTGAAGTCTTCAAGGCGCCCGTAGATACGTTTGGTGCTTTAGGGGGGCCAAGCTGATTTTGGTTAAAGTTTGGTGGCGCTCCAGTTTGTAGACGAGGACTGGATTGAGGATTGAAATGAAGTCTGTTTGTAGAGTTATGGCCATTGTTAGAGGGTGAGTAATGCGAGGTTTTGGCTGTAGTAGAAGAATTAGCTGATTCCTCATAGGACATGAGAGAAGATGTAGATCCGTGACCTGAAATTTTGAGAGCATTCGATGAAGGGCTGGGGATTTGCTGGTTTTTTCGCATATTAGAGAATTGCTGTGAGTGTTGTTGGTAATGCTGTGTAGTGTTTGAGTGATGAGGATAATGCCTTGTGCTGGGCGTTGTTTCTTCAGGTATAGTCATATAAGGATTCATTGAAATAGTAGGTGAAGGAGGTACAGAGTTATAAGTATTAATGTTCAACTTGCCAGACTGGATAGTAGAGGTTGGTCCCTGGCGATAAATGGAGGTAGATGTAGGTGATGATCCAGTTTTAATGGGCGAATAGGCCATAGGAGAAGGGGCAGATGGATGATTTAGAGATGTGAAGGTATTGATGGTATAGTCTATGTGTCCCTGGGAGGATGATTGCAAATTGTTATTGTTACTATTGTTTTTGCTAGTGGTGGCTTGAGAGGAGTAGTAACTCTGATTATGATTCATTCTCAATAAAAGTGGAATAAAGGTTCTTAAAAAAATAAAATCAAAATAAAATAGACCAACAATTGGGTGAATAATAAAAGATTGATGGCTTTGTATGCTGCAAAGATAAATTCTAAATAATAAAATTGTTTTCTAGGCTGAAAACAACAAAGAGCAGCACATAAATATCAGTTATGGATTATGCTGATCTGTAGATATGTTATATGAGCAAGGTGTCAAAACAAAAAGTGCAGTTACTAGACGATCAGTCTATAGCAAGACAATGTGCGTGCGTGCTACAAAGTAAAAAAGGCTAATTGAGCAACGGCAAATAAAATAAAAACAGCAATAAAAAATTCTGCTTTATTTGAGGGGTTTCTTTTAATTATGACAGATCTTAAGGGGGAAATATATAAAAAATATAGAAAAATAAATAATCAAAAAGATTCTGGTGATAAAAGTTGATACTAAAATGGTGGTGGTTTTCTTTTTTGTTTTTTTTTCTTGTTTTTTTTACCCTAGTTTGATTTTATATAAAACAACAACAGAAAAGCCTTGATCAGAGTAGTATCACACAAATGAAACTGGAGAAAATCTCAATATAATAAAAACGTTAAAATACTTAAGGGAAAAAAAATTTAAAAATTTACAATGATGATGATGATTTGGAGTATCAATATAAAATACACATAAATTTGTATGCTTCATTAACAGTCTATAGCACTGTTTTACAAGCTCATTTTGCTAATTGTAGACTTAATCTCAGCATACTATTGATTTCAATAGCTGAATTATAAAAGTTTAAAGTAAATATTATCAATCATTTTGCTTGATTTTTTTTCTATTTGTTAAGCACACGTATATAAATATTTACTTTATCCCTTAATAACGACAACTTTCAGCTATTTTCAATGAAATTTCAATTCAAAACAATCTCCTTCAGTCTTGTTCTCACTATAAAATACGCATCGGGGTGATAGGGTTATCAGTGTTGATTTGTAATGTATTAATAATCATGACACATTTTGTTGATAATGATCAACAGTTTCAAAGATATTGAGCACAAAGTAGGGGAAAAAAAAAAAAAATACCAATTTTCATTACTATATTTTTTTCTGTATTTCAATTAACAATTTTTGACTTTTTGTATTTCAACATCCAATATCCAGGTTTATTTTTCACAAAAAAAGAAACAACTTTACTATACTCGACGCAACCCGTAAATCATAAAAGTCACACATAAAAAATGATTTTTTTTTCAGTTTTCAAATCACTTATAAATCAAGAAGTATGTTTTTTTCTATTTCAATCTGTTTCCAACGTTAAACGTTACTAATTATTTTATTTTTTTTCTCTTTCTATTTCATAGATCACTGTTGAAGTATGTCATAAAAATGGTTTATAATTGAAAAAATCAAAGCGTCTAACTTTCTTTATATTACCATTCAACTTATAGCTAAAAAATGACATGTCTATTCATGGTACATTAAAATCGGTAGATCAATATTTTAACTTAAAACTCGACAACGTAACTACACTTGACGAAGGAAATTATCCTCATTTGGTATGGATGAATTATTACTATTCACTTTGTTTTATAGCTTTTTCTAACTCCTTTAAATAGAGCTCTGTCAAAAACATTTTTATCCGTGGTTCAGTTGTCCGATACGTGCACTTACCAGCACATGCAGTTGATACAACATTGCTCGAAGATGCTACAAGAAGAGAAGCCTTATTACAATCCGGAAATCCTGTTAGCGGCCATTGATAAAGAAATGAAACTCAAAATCGAATGAGAATCCAGCACTCTATAATAATAGATTGCATTTATTTAATGCTGTGTGTTTTTATAGAAAAAACTTTTTATTTATTTTCTTTTATCTGTTTCATTAATACAATTTTTTTTTTTTTTACTTGATAAAATTGTACACATTTCTATATACCCATCTATTTTTCAGACATCTAAATTATGCTGGAGGAAGGAATGAAGCATAAAATATTCCTTGAATTATTATCCAAACAAAAAAGTATTGTACGACTGCTTTGCCAATTTTAACTTGTTTAATATCACTACTAGTAATCATCTCTGCAGCAAACCAGTAAATAATCGGAAGACATGAAGCAATGCGTGTGATAGTTTGGACATGCCATAAAAACACGGCTGAGAATATCATAACTGCAGAAATCAAGATGTATGGGGTCATTGAATATGCTGCAAACTCAGAGACCTTATTTATATTGGCAATCTCATCAGGTTCCGAGTCATTAATCTTAACTGTGACATACTTTTTGGTCCTTAAAAAGTACCAACAAGAAAGTGTCATTAAAATTAAGGTGGGAAGTGCAAAAAGAAAATTGGGGATGTTATTTGGAGTCCAGTACTTGAGGAACCCAACGTTCCAATATTTTTTTTGAATATATGGATAAATCAAAGGGACAACAATGCCGTGCCCACTTGAGTTGCGAGCAGTGCACCATTCGGCCTGTGGGCAGTACATCCAGTAGGCAAGTACTTGAGAAACCGCAAATGCAGATGCAATTAAAAATCCTCCTCGCAATATGCTGAAAACAAATTCAATTACTCGAGGTACAATGACTTTTTGTGAGAACCGGTTCCAGTGAGAGTAATATAAAATCTTGAAAGCCAAAATGATGTCGTAGACATAGAAAATTCCCCATAAAAGCCCATTGCTTCGAATCAGCGTAGATAGTGCAAAAAGTAGTCCTGCTCCACTGTATTTCATGTCTTCTCGAATAAACATTGCTGAAAAAGACAAGAGTGCAAAGAGTGGTTCGCTATAGCCAGATGCCATGAAGATTCCGGCAGGAGTCAAGGCATATAACATTGCTGCCTTTGATGCTACTCGTTCACAATATTGAATTCTTTGAAGATTTCCAGGTGAAGGCCTTGCAGAATCAGATTTTCTATTGAAAAGTGAGGGAAAATCGTGTACCGATCCTTCTGATTCCTGTGTCTGATGTAATGCTTGCTTCTGATACTTTTCTTGTTGGTGCTGAGAGTGAGGTCTGGATTGTACACGACCTCCTCCTGATTTTCTATTTTTTCTATGCTTTGAACTGTTTGCTGATCCAACCCCAGATTTACTTGCTCTAGATGATGTGGTAACAGTTGCAGTTAAGTTTGTTTTCCGTTCAATGCCTAGAATTCCAAAAGATGCATTAAAAGTCTCTTCATCTATCTGTTTTTTCTCCTTTACAAGATCTAGCAATAAGACCAAAATAGGTGAGTTGCATCGAACATAGATCTTAAACGTAAGCATATATAGTACAAAACAAGCACCAAGATGAGCTATGTTTCCAATTGTTATGGCAGCAACTGCATAGTAATACAATGGTTCGCCCTTTCTATCACTCATTTGGTATATAAAACCGCCAAACACTCGTATTAATTGCATCCATCCATACCCAAACGCCCACTCATGTTCGTAAATATAGCCTTGAGTCATTTTGACAAAAATTGATGACTCTTGCATTAGATTCTGATCAAACACGAATGGGAAGCCATTGGCTGTTCGCGAGGCTCCAGTCGTGAAAAACACATTGTCCCATATAGTTAGGCGCCTTATTAGATGAGCAAGCCGTGCACCGAAAATCGTGTCTGATCCGTCAGTTTTGAACAACAGTGATGTTGAATAGGACGACGTATCATATAAATATGGCGTGAAAAAAGCAATTGCATAGAGCATTACCCTTACTGCAAGAAATACATATATGATTTTAAGAAATGATTGTCTGCTAGATGATGGCAGCAACCCCATCACAGGGGTTGTTCTCATTTTTCCTTACCTGTCGTATGTCTGATTATTTCAACGATTACTGCTGATGTAATCTTAATATATAACTTGAGATGAAAAGAATAGTAGAGAAATGCTAGTCTCAATTGCTGATTACAATATTTATTCAATAAATAAGATAAAAAGGTTAGCTTTGAATTTTGTAAAGGTAATATAAATACTAGATTCAATTATGAGATAGAAAAAAATAAAACAAAAAACGAAAAATTGCAAAATAAACAATTAAAAAAAAAAGTTTTTGAAGATTGAAAAATATGGTCTCTGGCGGGATCGAACCGCCGATCCTCGCGTTTCGCAAGTAGTTGCTTGTTATTAGCACGATGCCTTAACCAACTGGGCCAAGAGACCTATTTCTTGAAAGCTCATGTTCAAAGGTAGTTTTATTGTTTTTAAACATTTATTCGACATTGAAAGAAAATTTTATTTGAAATCATTATTTCACTTTTTGGTTTTTGTTTAATTTAAAAATGGTTTGATAAACTTAAAATTCAAAAATTACTGCATATTTTACTATACAACATAATTTATCATATATTGTTGTAACCAATAGTTAATTTTTAACATGAAAGTTGAAGCCAAAGCTTTTTTGATTTGTAGATATAAAACCATAATAAAAAGGTTGTATCATATTACAAATTTGGTACTAATAATCTATAGCTTAAAACGATCTCTAAATTTTTGAGGGTGGTCATTTTGATAACTGAAAAAGAAAAAAAAAATTAAAAGCATTATCAATTTTTTATCACCATATTAAAAAAGCGTGCGCAATATAAATCGTTTTAGAGAGTCCCAATTCTGAAACTACAAATCAATAATTACTTACAAAAAAATGTTAGCAACTTAGAAGTTTGTATGGAGCAGCATGTTTTCTTATGTTGATTTGGTTTTTTTTAAAAAAAAAAGGAGAAAAGGGTTAGGAAAATGTGCTAACAATAAAAAGAATTAAAAAACGCATTGCAATTTTTAACAAACAAAATGGATTCTTTAAAAAGCATGTTGAAATTAGTTATGCTAGAATAAAAAAAGTAGAAAAAAATATATATATATTGAGTTTATTTCTATTTCCATAATTTAAACTCATCTCTTGTAACGTATATAAAAATAACCCATAAAAATAATGATAATACAGTTGGGAAAAAAAAAGTCATGAAAAGTCTACACATATTAGAGTATCAATAAATTAGATGGCAACTTCAGCTAGGTCATCCTTTAAAAGGTCAACTTCATCTTCTGATTCTTCAGCATCTATTTTCTTAGAGCTTGTGTCTTTAATGTCAACTGAAAAAGCATCTTCCTTCTTTTCGACGTCTCGTACTATTTTGGTATCTTTTGAATCGACTTTTGTTGATTTGTCCTCTTTTTCGTCGTCAGTTCCCTTAGTTTCAATTTTCAAATCAGATTCTTTTTCAAATGTACTAGTCTCTTTTGAAACTTCTTTTGATTTTTCTTCTTTTTCTGATGTTACCACACTTGACTTTTCTTCTGCTGTGTCGGTTTTATCTTTTGAAGTAGTTTCTACCTCTTCAGTTGACTCTTTATCATCTTTTTTCAATGCTTTTTCTTCTTCATCGTCATCAATCAAACTTTTAGATTCTTGTTTTGATTGTAAAGCAGTAAGTTCTCTTTCGGGTTTTTGCTCTGTGGTGGATACCATTTTGACAGATTGTGCTGGCTCTGGTTCTTCAAGAATTGCATCTGCAGTTTGACTAACTGGACTGTTGGTAGTAGAAGATTGCGTTTTTGTTAATCCGGTAGAAGGTAAATTTAAGCTGGAACTCATCGGAGATATCAGGTGGCCTTCACGTGTAGAATTAGCAATTCCATTAGGAATGGGTCTTCTGAAATTTCCTGAAACGTTACGTACAGCAGGTGCATTCCCCATAGAGTTTCGGGGAGAACCACGATTACCAGGAGCAAGACCTGGATTCGGATATTGCTTCATCGAGCCGTAAGGATGTGTTTGTTGGGTTTGAGTTGGTGCTTGTGGCCTTCTAACTGGACGATATAGACGCTCTGTTCTGGATTTTAAAACGTCAAAATATGAAATAATTCGGCCATTTGATGCTCTGAAAGATAGTTCTCCGTCTTCAGTTTCATCATTAATGTAATGGTTACCGTTTTCCAAATCATCAGCAAATGTCATTAAAAATGATGCCCAAGATGAAGCAACAACATACTTCCTGTCGTACTCTCTTCCAAATATTATGACTTGTCCCCATCTTCCGTTTGGTCCAGGGGCTAAATCAATGGCAATATTGTTGCCAAGGTAGTCTGTAGCCAAGGGAATCCAGCTAGGATGGGCATAAACTTTTTGAATAGCTCCATCTGGTACAGACTCTTGAGAGTCCAACCAAGCCAAATTTCCATTATTTCTAAATTTTCCTGGAGGTGGTCTTCTTGAGGAACCTGATTGGGCGCTAGAAGGGCCTGCAGCACTGCCCCCAGACTGTTGTTGTTGAAGTTTATTTGCCTGAGCTGCCTTTACCATGTTGGAGACCTTTATGGCTGTGTTCTTCCAGTTTTGCCATTCCAGCTCTACGGCCTCTAAATCTAAAAGTGTGATGCCGAAGATTAATCCGGTTGGTCTGCTGCCCTTTTCTTGACCATCATGAACGAGAAAAGAGTCACGAACGTCATCAGGCAATGTGCACCCAACGTCATTTTCAAATTGATTCAAATCATTCAATGTGACGCCGTCTTCCAATTGGTCACCTAACTCTGGATAATTTGCTTCCAGCCATCTATCAATGCGCTTCCAGGATAATGGGGCAGGTGGAGGTGGAGGGAGACCATCGTTATATTCTTGTAGAGGGATATTGTTAGTATTAGAAGCATCAGAAGACCCTAGCTGAGCGGAACGCATCCCAGGAGCGTAAGGTATCCTATTTAGCGATGTACTAGAGCTGGAGTTTGCTAGATTTGTTGTTGATCCATTTCGAGAAGAGGCATTGGAATAAGAATAAGGATTGTTATCGTGTTGAATGTCACCAGGGGGGCTGTATTGGGTTGAAGAATTAGCTTCGTCTCCAGATGTGAGAGGAGCAGCAGGTCCAAAACCACCGCTTACAGTTCTATGGTTATATCTTTGTTGTCCTTGAGAGCTGTCGTATTTAGCATATCTGTCATTGGTGGTGACAGAATGAAAAAATGATTGGACCGAATCAAAGAATTTATCCATGACAGTTTTGTTTTTGTATAAATGTGACCAAGAGCGTGAGGAGAGTCTTTGAATGAGGTTTTCTAATAAAAAGAAAAAGTTCAAAAAAATTTTTTAAAAAAAAAAAAGAAAGCAAAGATTAATCAATAGAAATAAATGAGCGTAGTGTTTATAAAATCCTTGTCAAAAAACTAAGAAACAAGAGATTTTATTTATTTAGGGGGAAGAATATGAGCAATGTTCTAACACACAGTTTTGTATAAAAATAAAATAATGGGATTCAGATACCAATTCAGTTCAAGTAAAAAATAAATCCCAATCAAGAAGATCAAAAATACTGAATTTATTAGATGGTTTGCAAAAGAGATGGTGCAGAACTGTAAAAAAATAAAAAAAATAAAAAAGGTAAGATAGGGATGGAAGAAAAAGGATTTAAAACAGGTTGATTAAGGGGGAGGCAGGACTAAAAAATGTATAAAGGAGTGAAAAAATAAAGAAAAAAAAATACCAGTGACATTACAAACTGAGTTACACATTATACTTTTATGACATTACAATAATATCGTATATTACAAGTCCCATTCTCCGTCAAAAAGCTTATATTGGATTTTTTCCTGGAAGCTTAATAAACTTGCATCAGCATTGAGAATGCTTTTTATAGCTCGGTTTCTGACACCTTCTTTCCAGTATTCGTGAAAGCTTTTCATCATTTGATTATGAAGCTTAGATAGCGCAGTTAGCATTCTTTGTTGGATTGTTTCAACGGCATTAACAATATCTTCGTTGCTATTGTTTTGGGCCAAACTTTTCAAAATGTCCTGTAATTCTATATTTGAAATTATTCCTCGATAAAGGTATCTACCTCCCATTGCACGCTGGATGAACAGTGTAAAATGAATTGAAATCAAGGCAACTGAATACCAAGGCTTTCTTATGTCGCCATTGAAAGATCCAGATTCAGCCATAATATCTCTAGCTAGCATGGGATCTGCTAAGCAAAACTGCTCAAAAAACCAAAGGCCCAAATGTCCTGTAGCCCGAAAATCTGTAGCTGGGTTTGTGCCTTGAAATCCTAATGCCACCCAATCGAGTTCTGCTTTAGAGTTCTTTTTGGGTTGCGGAGTTCGTTCAAATGGCTCTCTATCTAGAATTGTTCTTTGGAATATATCATTTTCACTAGGGTTGTTCACATTTTGTGAACTTTTTAAATCATTTTTTATGAGAGGGCTATCTTCATCATAGTCATCTTCGTCTTCTTCCTCTTCGTCTGCAATTCGTTGATAAGATTTTTGTAGCTGGTTATCACTTTTATCGACGCTGCTTTCTTCAAGAGGCTCTATAGGAAACACTTTTTTGTGGACGGTAACTAATCTTTCTTCTACTGAATCATTCCATGTAACTGCCTCTAAACTTTGCTCTTTTAATAATTTAGCTGTACTGTTGTATGCTGTGTGAAATGCTAAACATAAAAGAAAAAAGGCGTGAGTATCATTACTAGTGCTTTGCATTAATAAAGTGTGAAATTCTTTAATCGCTTTGAATCTATCCCCTTGAGACTTATTGGTATTTAGATCATTTACTAGACTCTCATCAAATTCAGAAAACTTCTTGTTTGTATTGTTTTCTAGAATAAAATGCCGATTAGTAAGATACACTAACTTGTTCAAATTAGATTCCAAGTCCACGTTCTCTAGATTTGATATTTTTATGTCATGTTCAACATAAGATTCTGGAACAAAAGGTGCCACCGAATCATAAATGTATCTTGCTAGCCATAAACCATCTGTTATAGGATGCTGGTTTAGAGGGCAAGGTCCAGTTTCAGAAGACTTGAATTCTCTTAGTCCAATCCAAGCAGAGTAATCTAAAAATGAGCCTGGGTGGTTTTTGAGTAAACTGAATAAATTGCAAATGGTCTTCATCATAGTTGTAAAAGGTACATTAGTTGCTAACTATTCTTGGTTTCAGGTATGGAAATAAAGTAGATATTATATATTAGGCAGGGTAACAAATTTCGAAAGAGTATAAATCAGCAACAGTTGTATCAAATACTTGGTTTATATTGCTTGCCAATTCACTGCCATTTAGTGAATCTATATATTATATGGCGGATTTCAATGAAAAAAAGCTTTATTAGCTTTTGTTGATAAAAAAATTCAATATGCCTAAAACTAGATTATTTTGGGACCAGCTGCTAGAACGAGCGAAATAAAATTAGTTAGGTTCTAGCAACGTTATCTGGAGGGAGTAAAGCTTAAAAAATACTCTGCTAATCGATATTTACTAAAGAGTACAGTCAAGTAAAGCATAGAGATATAATATCAATTTTTTTTTTCAATTGTGAAACTTTTCATTTCGTTGTAAGATTTTTTTATATATTTAATATTGTATCAATTAGCGGTTGACTTATATACTACCAGAATTTGCGGGGTGTGTCAAATTTCTAATAGATAATTAATTTTCAAATCACTCTTAAAACGTTTTAATTTTTACTACATAATATATTCTATTTTATAATTTTTAACCAAAACCTCTCTATATCTACAATTAGTGTAAACCTTTTCAATATATTTTAACATTTTATTTCATCTACGTTTTGCAACTCCCTAATGGCACGTTTGGTCAGTCTTCCTAAGGCTCAAAAGCCTAAAGTAAATAGGAATGGAAAAAAAAGAAAGGAAGACCAAGATATCAATTCATATTCCAACCTCAATACATTTTTTTTCGATACGCCATCTGGCATGCACTCTCATGGGAAGACTGAACTCAACTCTTCTAAGGCTATTTCCAAAACTAACAGAGTTCACAAGAGCACCACAAAATCTCATAAGCAAAAATATTCCTCAAACTTCAAAACTACTAGTAGAATTTCTGGGAAAGGAAAGATAGAAAGTGGATCTTCAGAAGAGCCGGAATCTATGGAAGATCAAAATGATGAGTTTTTCGAGGACCTTAATGAGTCAGAGAAAAATATGTTGCTGAAAGTTGATATAAGTTCTGCATCGAATGTGCTAAAATTAATCAATGGGATTGCTAGAGATCTTAAATATACCCCCACAGAGACTACAGTCAAAGATTTGAGAAAGCTGTCAATCCATTTTTCTGATATAATGGCCTCCCTTGAAAAAGAATTTGCCGATGTCCAGAAACAGGCAAGCTCTGATGAAAAGTCTCAGTGTGATTATGAACTAACAAGTTTAGATTCAGCTCTGTTACAATCAAAGCAAAGAATTGAGCTTTTGATTGCAAAAACAAAGTTTTCAAGTCACCACTTCACAGACAAAAATACAATAAGTAACTCTGAAACCATAACAGCTGCAGATTTAGCTCTACTTGAAAAAGAAGCTTTTGAATTTATGTCTGAGTTAGAGAACCATGTCACAAGTATTGAATGGGGTATTCAAGAAAAAAAGAGAAAGCTAGAGAGAATACAGGCAAAGTGGAAGTATTATTCAGACTCCTTTTCAACCTGCTTAAAAAATGACTTGAAAAAGACAGGCAAGGTATACGAAAAATATATCCTTGATATAAGAAAAATAATAGATAAGACTGTTAAATTGGCTGAATCAATGTCTGAATTTGATTGCAGTGAGACAGATAAACGTACTCATGTTAATTTTGATGCTAATGTCACAAATAAAAGGCATGATAAAAAACTAAAGACTGCACGCAAGAATATTCAATTAACTAGTAAGCACAACGAAAGTCTAGACGAAGATATGTCCAACACACTAATAGATGTTGAAGTTATACGCAATAGTAATCTACGTCAAGAAAACGAGACAAAGGCTAAACAAACCTCAGTGCCTGTTATTTTCAAGGAACTTCTCAATAGCGTTGACTCAAGACTAAGTCGGGGTAATAATTTTGGCTGAGCTTGGGAAATTTTTTGTTTGCTTTGGAAATGATAAATTAATTCAGTGTTGCTGATTTTTTAGCAGTCGATTATAAAATAAAATATTTTCTTGATAGATTGCTTTAAATTTTTTAATTATTTATTATCATAGCTTTTTTCTGAAATGAAAGAGAATAATATATAATTTTTATTACTTACATGTTAGAAATTAAAAAAAAAAAAAAATACCGTTGTAAGTTTTAGTTTTGTAGTTCCGGCCATTCTAAAATGGACGGAAAGAAATTTCCGGTGACAAGAGCCAAGAAATCGAATCTGAAAAAACTCCGACTATTAGACAAGAAACAACAAAACAAAAGTCTGAATCAATCGACTGATAGATGTTTAGAAATACAAAAAGGTCTTCATTTACTTTTCATATTTGTAAAAAAGTGAAAAAAGCTATCTAATTAAATTGGCATGTGATAACAAATGGTTAACTGTTGGTGATATCAGAATGAAAAGCTAACCTCTTCTACTTCTGTGGGTTTGAAACTAAGTCGGATGTAGTGACTTTTTTTCTCTATTTCTCTCTCGGTTTTCCTGTTTTTGGTTTTAGTTTTTTTAAAAAAATTCATTCAATTGAGTTTTTGACCTATGTAGCTAAGATGGTGGTAACATTTTATTGGCATTTATACTTTATAAGTTACAAAAAACAAAAATACTGAATTTCCACTGAAAGGCAAAGTAAAATTAATCAAATGGGACACCTTTTTGATTTTGTTTTAAAAAAAAAAAAAAAAAAAAAAA
>CBXB010000118.1:36076-51611 GCA_000817185.1 Magnusiomyces clavatus CNRMA 12.647
TCCAAAAAAAAAAAAAAAAAAAAACATTTGTGGCCTTACAATTAAAGTATAAATTCTTGTCAAAAACTTTTCAATTGAGTAATTTTATTGTTCCTTTTAGATGTCGTTTATATTAAGAGAAATCCATTTAGTAAAAACTAAGTCAAGCAGGCAAATAGCAAAAAGATTATAGTAATAAAAATAAATGGGGTGGTAAGACTTAGATAAAAAAGAGATATGAGAGATATTTTTTCAAAGCTTTAACTACAGCTTTCGTCAACATATCTAAATATTCCGGTTTCCCAGCGATAGCATATTAAGCATGTGCATTTTCAGCACGCCACCAGAATAGCGGTACTAGTGTTTACTACTTAATTTTTCGTAAACATCCTTTTTTTTCTTTCATTATCTCAATGGTACCATAATTATGATAATATCCAAATTACCTTGTGCCCAGCAAAAAAAAAAAATCTTATCGGATGTTTGTTGTTCAAACCCTTTCCGAGCTTAAAGCAATAGCACAATAAATAGTTAATTTTTTCTTTTCCAATTTATTTTGTTTTCAATTTAATGTTGAAAAAATTACTTATTCAATTTTAAAAAAACATTTTGTTTACTGGAAAACTTAATAATAAAGTGACCAAAATAAAGTAAATGTTAAATATCAGATCAAATTAAATTTTGAGAAAAAAATCAAATCATGTTGCGATGACTAACAAGTAGTAATGATATAGATGATGTACACACTAGTTGTATATTCTTGGGGGATTTTAGAATTAAAGATTTATTGCCGTACCTTTTTTTTTTTATTTTTATGTTATTTTTTCTGCTAAAGGTTTATACGGGATGGGTGTAGGATACCTGCTCAAAAACTATAAAATTGAAATTGCTTGTTATTTTCATAAGAGGATTTTATAAGGAGGTTCTTTTCTATTTATTTATCAATTTTGTCAATGATACCGGCGTATTTATGGAACTGGAACAGGAAAAAACATGAGTCTATCCGAAAATCATTATAATCCGTGAGGTTTAGGGCTTTATTTTATTATTATTTTGCATTTTTTTCTCTTCAATTAATCATTAATGTTTTTTTTGTATTTTGAGTATTTTTTTTTTATAACGAATATGTCGTCATAGATTGTTTTGTTTTTCTGGGCATTTTGATGTTCCGATTCAAATTACTAAAAAGCTTGATTTTTTTTTTTTTTTTTTTTTTTTTTTTTTTTTTTTTTTTTCAATTACAAAATGGTTAATACTAATATTAGATGGTGATGATGATAAATTTTTATTAATAGAATTTTGGATAAAACTATTGCTAAGAATATTTTAAATCAAGAGCAAAATGTAGAAAATATTTTTAAATGAAAGAAGAAAAGCAGTATTTTTATGCCGAAAATTATTATATATTTTCCCGCGGTTACTAGATGAAAAATATGAATAGAAATCTCATAATCATTTTATAAATTAGTGATATTATCCACTTGAATCAGTTAAAATTGTAAATTGCTTCTTATTGAAAATGTATTTTTTTTATCATTTTTTAGTTACAAATTTAACCTTTAGTTAAAAGGAATCTATATGTGATTTTAAAAACTATCATCTAAATGTTTTCCATTGTTTTATCAAAATTATAAATCACATGTAGATATGAAAACCTATCTTATCAGAAAGCATTGCTTTAACAATGTGGATAATAATATTACTTTTTTTTACTACTAGTATATCTAAATTTGATATTCGTTTTCATTAAATACTGACTCTATACAATTACGAAAACTAGTGCTAATATAAAAAAAAAAAAAAAAAAAAAAAAAAAAAAAAAAAAAAAAAAAAAAAAAAAAAGTAAAAAAGTAAAAATAATGAATGATTATGTTAAAACAAGAAATGTGTTTTAGCTAAAATATCCCATTTCCGTGTTCAAAAAAAAAAAAAGGCTTTTAAATACTATGAGAAAGTTTTATGAATAAGATTAATGATTCTTGATTTAAATCCGTAAGCTTAGAAGCCAGGCCTAGGTAGCTGAGATGAGTCTGACTCCGTCTCCAGAGTATTCTTTTAGTCACGTTTCTCATATTACTTTTCATGAGATGCTTCACTACTCTTCTTATCTCTTTCGCTTAACCCTAGTTGTAGTTTTGAACGTTCTGGTTTTCCTTCGTCTGAAACACTCCCTGATCTTTTCATATATTCCCAGTCATCTTCATTCTTTGAATTAAATAAGTTTGAGGACTTCTTTTCAGTTTTGAAAGAATCAATTTTTTTAAAGTCAAAAATGCTTTCATCAGAATTGAATATGGACTCTTTAGAGCTGGATGAAGTATCATTTTCAAAAACATTTTCCAGACTCTTAGACGCCAGATCTTTACTTACTGGATCAACTAAAAACGTTGATGATGTTGTAGACGACGATCCTGGGATTGAAACATTCTGATATCCTTCCTCGTTGGGTGATGATAGGTTTTCATGTGATGTCTTTTCCTTAGATATATTTATGTTGCTTGTTGTTAGCACCTCATTATTTTCTGTATCTAATGGTTTTCTGTCGTCTTCAATCTCATCAAAAATAATGTCTTTCGTTCTAGATTCGCTTCCATCTTCATTGTCTTGTTTGAGAGTAATGTTGTCGACTGAAAATGAAAGCTTTTGATATTCATCGTCCTTTTTATTTTCAGAAAAATTCAAATTATGATAGCTATCAGTAGTATCTTTATGAGAAAAAACAGACGAAGAGAGTTTAGGTGTATGTACAAACTCATCGTCATCTTCCTTGTCAAGATTTTTGCAACTTGAAAAAGAGTTATCAATTAAACTCTTATTATCATCAATCTCAGAAACTACTATCAGCGATTCATCACTTGCCATAATTGAATTCGAAACCTCTGGGCAAACATCGTAATCTGGCTCCGCTACTTTTTTGTTGATTTTTTTAGTGTTGTCACTAACTATATTGCCAGATGTCTTAGGATCGCTAACTACAACCATTGGTTCATCATTTTTTTTAACAGTTTCGTAAACATTAATTTCGTCTCCACTTTCTGTAGTAATATCATCTTCAGCTTGCTCCAAAAGAACGTCTACAAAATCGCCGTCTTCATCATTAGATACTGATACTGATGATCGCCTTATTGCAACAGGTTCAGGTGATATGTGAATTATTGATTTAAGAGGTGTTGATTCAACTGATTTTTTCCAGTCTTCCCAGTCTTCTCTGTCTTTTATTAGTACACCCATCAACATACTAGGATCCATTTCACAAAGATTTAGCATTCTGATCCTTCGGGTACGGACAGTCTCCAGCGCTTCTTTAGTTAATGCGTCTGGTGACAACGCTGCTTTTGGCTGGTGAGGATCTAAGTAAAATAGATACTCACCTTGGTAGCCATAAAAATAATGCGAGGATGAAGGTCGACCGCCAGCAATTCCCACAGCTTGAGAACTGTCAAAATATGCTTTGATACTAGGCCAATAGACTTGGTTTACTTTGTCTATTCCCAATCGCAATCCTAGAAGAATTAGAGTAGGATAGAACTCACCGGTATCAGGATCAATAGCTGTTTTTAGTAGGTGGTTTTCGTACAAATCAGAACCAGTCGATATAAAAACCTTCAGAGAGCGATAAGGTAATTCTTTGTCAATAATTTCGTCTGTACGTTGCGAAAATTGTTCTTGTAAAGCTTTGATGCTACTGGCAGCAGCAGATGGACCAAACCATTCGCCTGGCATTTTTCCACAATTAATTTCGCCATGTTTGACAAAATTATGAAGTGAAAATGGAGCTTTGGGGTCATCAGCGAATAAAGATACTATTGACTTATATTTTGGGTCTATGCTATCTGGAAGGATTCTCCAGTTGCGTCCTAAAGATAATATCAATATGCTGTTTGCCAACAAAGATTGACTCGTTCTAATCATGCATCCCCAACCGACGTCAGAAGTAAATCCATTTAGGTCGATACCGGATCCTCGAAGTATTTTGCCTATACTGACAGGAGATGGTCCCTTACGTGACTTGGGGATAAGAGGAAAACTAGTACGGTACGTGAGCCATATCCGCGACCCCACGTCGTCTAAAAACTCTGGAGGCCACTCATTGAGATTCTGCTTGTCTATGGAGGTAGAAGATTTATATGTAGACGTATCATGTTGTTCTAGAGATAATTCGGATGTAGTAGTATCTGGTGTATTTGATGAATCTGTTGTCATATGATCCGAAATTGATGAAGAGTACCTACTCCCTAGGCATACAATTTCGCTCCCATAATTTGTGTTTTGCGGTTCTTGATCCCAAAACAAATCCAGCACTCTTCGTATATTAGAGCTGCTATACATTACTTGTTGCATGTGAAAAGTTGATTGCACCACTTGGCTGGTTAAATAAAAGATGAGACAGAAATTTACTGATTGATAATGATATGGAGAAGGTTTTGATAACACAGGTAGGTGGTATCTTATCTATAAAATTCGGGCACTGCAAGGAGTAAACATGAAACAAAAAATAAATAAAAAAACAGAAGGAGGCAAACCTGCCAGAATTTAGTCGATAACGTGAAAATAAGTAACTAGTTCGAATGTAAAAAGAGATTAATCAACTGTAGGAATGGCGCTTGCAGTTATAGTTTATTTTATTTTTTTGTTAATATGAAGGATTATAGATAATGTAGAACCATTTGATTTTGGAGGAAACATTAATCACCGTGACGGCGATTGAGTTCAGTCATGTGACTATTGGTCATCATGACATAATCATACTCTCATACAATAAGGCTATTTACTTTCTATATTTTGACAAATATTAAAATTCACCTCTTTCTTAAATAATTGCTCTAGTCAATTTTTTTTAAAGTACTAAAGCACAAAAATGAGAAATTTCAACGATTATCAAGATTATAGCGGATTCCGATACGGAAACAGATCCAACGATAGATATAATAGAGGCAGGGGAGGGAGTCAAGGTAGAGTCTTCAACCGAGGTCGAGGCAGAGGAAGAGAACAAGATTGGAATACCTATAACACCAATTATCAACAAACTGGCTTTAGAAATCACAATTTCAATGATCAAAATGGCTATCAAATAATAACTCAATTAGAAAATCAACAGTACATACGACCAATAATTGGATTTCAGAATTCAGCACCTGAAAATTTTGGCTTATCCAGTTTTTCTTCAAATGAAACTATTCCAAACAACAGAACATATAATCGTTATAAAAACGTATATCGTATTCCAATAGAGTTTGTCAAATCACAGGAAATTTATGATCCCTCAAACTTTTTAAATGAATATATTAAAAAACATCCACATGGTGTTGGATGCAAATCTTCAATAGCCGACGAGCTGAAAAAAGATGAAAAGGGAATTAAAAAGCTGACTATAGAAGAAAAACCAGACCAGAACAATAATCAAAGCCCATCAACACATACCTGTTCAGGAATCGAAGACGACAATAATGATCAGCAAGAAGAGCAGAATGAAGGTTTTGATGATGATATAGACATGGAGGCATTTTCCAAATGGGCTTCTCGAGATATTGGAGGCCAAGGTGAAGGATTTGAATATGAATATGGAGAGTCCGATGACAGCGAGGACAGTTCTATTAATATTGAAACTGCAAATGCATTGATTTGTTTGGCTAATGATAAGAAGGTCCTTCCAGCTGCTTCACTTTCAGACGTAGATGCCCCAATTTTCAATTGCACATTCCAAGGCGAGTTTTTACCTGAAGTATCTTACAAATCTTTTTGTGTAGAATTTTCTCGGATATACGATTGTGATCCACCAGCTATGAAGGACCTGATCAATTCTATTAGAACCAAGGGGAGATATCTTTATCCTATCGATGTTGGTGTTGAAATAGCACTGGAAAAGGCAAATAATGGAAACGCATCATCAGAAACTTCTGAATCTATATCAAGCATTCAATCAGCTATTAAAAATCTTTCGCAGCTTCAGGATGCAAAAACTAAAAAGGAGAGAAGAGCGGCAGAACAAGTTTTAGAAAATATGACAATTCAAGATTCATTGCCTAATAAAAAGAACAAAAAACAACTAGATCTTACCGAAGTTGACCCAGCTCTTCATCAAGAAATGCAAGAAACATTTGATCATATAACAGATAAGAGAAAACTGAAAAAGATGAGAAGAGAGCTAGCACACAAACTAGCAAAAGCAAACACCGAAGCAAATGAATCTGAAGTTCGATCTCAATTAGCTAAAACCACCCAAGATTTGTCAAAATTACAAAAGGCTAATAGCTCTAATGGATATGTTAATTTGAGCTTAAAGTATCCAATGTACATGACTTTACAGCAGGTTGTTGTTGAAATTGAGTACTTTATACTACATGTAACCCGAACATCACTACCATTCCCTAAAATGAAGGATCCCGAAGCAAGAAGCTTGATTCAGGATCTTGCTGGCGCATACAACCTTGAGTTCAAAGTCAAGGGAGATAAAACAAACCCACACGTTGTCTTGATAAAGAAAAAAGGTCAGAATCTTTTATCAGTGAACAATGAGAGAATCTTGCAACTTTTAGAATATGGAAGAGCTACCAGAAAAATCCTTGAGTGTTCTGATGATGTTTTGAATTTAAATGTAATTAAGGGCAAACAAAACATTGATAGAGTAAAGCCTACAAAAAAGGTTCAAAAATTTAAAGATGGGCATGTTGTTGGGCTGGACGCTGGAAAAATTGAATCTTACAACTTGGGCCATCAATTGTTATCTAAAATGGGCTGGAAAGAAGGAATGGGGCTAGGGACAACTGGTACTGGAATTTCTGCTCCTGTATTAGCTATTGTTAAAAATTCACGTATTGGTTTAGGAAATACAAATTAAAAACATTTAGTCAATTACTTTATATTTATAATAAAATGATGCAAATAACTTTTTTATTTTTTTTATTTTTTTCACAAAAGCTTATCTAAAATTTTTGTCTTAACTTTGATACTTGATATATATATAAATAAATAAAAATGCAGGTTTAGTATTCGTGAGCCGATCGTGTTTTACGAGAACTAGAATTATAATGATTTTTCAAATTTTTCACTGATCGAAGCATAGTTTTTAAACATTCTAGTAAAATTTTATCGTCTGGTTTTAGGTCTGACCGCATTTCGTGATCGTAAATAATAAAATGCAAATTCCGTATAAACTCATAATAAACACTAAATTTTTTGTATTCTTTAACTTCTGCTTTTATTGCAATAAGAGATGATTGCATCTCCGGGAATGGTTTCCCCAGCGATATTGTAACAAATTTTAGTATATTTTTGGCTTGAGTGAAGCCCATTTTATCAATTTCTGACAAGCGTAATTTTTGATACAGTTTTGGATGAAACTTATTGATTTCATCTTCGTAAAATGGTTTGTGAGTCCCGTTAATATCATCAATTTTTAGGGATTGTTCCGATAGTCTATTTTGTAGTATTTTTTTTTCCTGAATAAGCTTACTTTCACTTTCCTTATTTGCTCTTAATGCATTCCTCAATTTGGAGTTTTTTAGCTGCTCTTCTTTTAGCGTAGATAACAAAGCTTCATTTTCTTTTCGCAGTCTTTCAATTTCAGCATTTGCTTCTTGTAAATTGGTGATTTCTCGATCATTGATGCATGTATTTTGTGTTTCATTTGTAGAAAAGTCAGACTCTGGGCTTTTTGAGCGGAGGTTTGGTATGATTTTATCTGTGGTTGCAAATGACACACTAGAAACCCTATTTTGACTTGGTCTTGTGCTATTAGCAGCAAGATTATTGTTCAAGTCATTATACTTTTGGGAAGTGTCTCTGGCATGTCCCAAATTATGCAATTGACTTGATGTAAAAGAGACATCATAATGTTTCGGTGTAATGTTGTTTGCATTAAAACTTTCATTAGGAACTGTAGAGGATGAGGGGCGATGATCAATATGAGGAGAAGGTTTATATGGAACATTTTGATAGAAATATCGAAGGATTTTTGCACCATCAGGAACGCTGGAAACAACATAGTTTTCCAAACGGCGAAATTCATCTACATATTTCTTTTCATTTGGCTCAGGCGGTTGATCTGTTATTGAAATGTTGGGGTCTGGGAGCCTTTCGGCTGGAAGTGGCGTATAATTATTGTTGGTGCTGGTAATGCTCTTTATGGGGGTTAGGTTAACATATGAGGTGTCGTAGTTGTTTGATTTGGCGACATCTTGGGATACAACCTTTTGAGCAATTGAATCGGCTAATGTGTTCATATATTGGGCAAATTCAGTTTTTTGAATAAAGTTGTCCAAGTCAAGATCTTTTTTTGATTTTTGATGAGGCTCATGTTTTTGTTTTGATGCATAGGATCGATGTGACGGTGTAGGAGAGTGATGCCTACTATCCAAAGAAACGTCAGACGGGCTATTGGGAACGGTACGGATCTGACCCATATTGTAAACAAATGCTGGTTCATTCATTGAGCGTGTCTCTGGGCTTGAAGAAGGTCTACTAGGAAAGCGATACTCTTCAACTTGAGAAGGAAGTTGCAGTGGAGATCCTCTGAGAGGTGAATTTTTCGGTTGATTATGCTGTTGTTTGTACTGCGAATGATATCGATTCGAATTATAATTTTCGGTATGAGGATATTCGTTATCTGATTCGAGAGATTGAGAAATGGATGATACCTCCGATATGTAAACTTCTGGGTGTAGAGGAGGTGCAGATTGTGTAGAGTTGCTTGAGGCTATAGATTCTAAATCACCGTTATTTTTATTTTGAGTATAATTATTCTTGTTATTGCGATCAACAAAAGGTGTTGAGCTTTGAACATATGAAGAATCTTGTTCTATGTTGTGAGTATTTTGGGGTGCAAAAAGGTTGTTATGAAGAGAAGAGAACTTGGTGCGTGTAAACTCTGAACAATTTTTTTAGTAAGTAGCTTATCATAATTGAAAAATATATATATATATTATCACGTACTATTTAGTTCAAATGGATCCTTTGAATCATCGATAGTGTTGAGATTATCCCTGGACGAACCATACTTGAGAATTGATGGCGTGTCCATGGTGGAAAATTTACAGAAATAATCTATACAAAACACAAATTATTTCAATCAATTTCCAATTTGGACAATGAAATAAAAAATAAATAAATAAAATAAAAAATAAAAATTGCTGGTCGCTGGTAAAGATTATTGTTAATATTATAAGACTTAAAGTTGCTAGGCAATGGAGTTTTGTTTATATCGCCAATGTTTTTGATGTTTTGGGAAAAATATGATATGTAATCATGTTGTCAGCATTAGAAATAAAATGGACAAATTATGTCAGCATTAGTATTTGACAATCTTTTTTCTTTTTTTACAAAAGATTTTGTTTTAACTTACTGGTAACGTTTATTATTCCTGTACACTGTATATTTTTATTTTATTTTGAAAGAAAGTGCTCTCTAGCGTTTTGTGGCATTTTGTTTGCCAGAGTTTTTTCTTTCTTTTTTTTATTTTCAAATGAAAAGTTCAGCAAAAAAAGCAACAAAATCAGATTCCTCTCGGCCTTCCCAGCGTAAAAAGACCTTTACTGGATGCTGGACATGCAGAAATAGAAAAGTCAAATGCGATCTGGGGAGACCAGGCTGTAATAGATGTTTAAAATCAAAGATACCTTGTGAAGGATATGATATCAAGCTGCGATGGTCTTCAAAAACTGACAAGGATGATGAAGAATATTTTCAACGGCGAAGTATAGGTATGTATCAATTAATCAATCCTTTGACATTATGCGTATTTCGAAAAGCTTAGACACTAAAGTCATTCTTATTGATAGTTTCGCTTTTATTTTATTTTACAAAAAAAAAAAAAAAAAAAAAAAAAAAAAAAATATTCAAACTTCTAACAGCTTTACATGCTTATTCAAATCAATTTTGATTTTATAGAATTCGTTGTATATCCTCCTGAAATGACTTTTCAGACTTATGAAGATATGGATATCACTCTTGCAAAACTTCATTCACCTGCATTGGCAGCGAATGAGACAAAAGTCTTAGGACCTTTTGGAGTTTTTCAAGGAATAGAAAGGATGCCCAAGAAAAAACGAACAAATAAACGCAAACGGAAAGACACTGATCTTGATTCCTCTAATTCTACCCCAACATCTTGTTCATCCGCAGTCAGCACCCCTCTGGTGAAACCAGTAACGCGGCAAAATCTGTCAGACGACTTAACATTATCAAACTCACCACTCAAATCATCAACGACATTATCTAGCCAAAACATCAACATTACATCGAAGGAGCAAGAAAATTTATTGTTGGAATTTCAGGGTACCCGAAACAATCCTTCAGCAAATTTTGACTCTGTGGAGTCATGCAACAGCTCTTCTCCACCTATCAACCTTCTTGATATCCACTTAGAAACAGTTTCATATGATCAGAGTTCTATTAGTAACGGGGAGCTTGCCAGTGAAGAAACCCCCAATTCTCAACTATTCAATCAAATTTTATCTAATGGCTTTATATCACCAACAACAAACTCAATTCTAAATAACCAAAATATTCAAAATCCCTCAACAATATCGACTCAACAACAAATATCTAGCGGCACATTAAATAACCATAATAATACCGAAAACAATAACAATGAATCTGATCAAAACGAAAATGAGGACAATTTGGTAATGATACCTACAATTAACCTTGTAAATAATTTTTTGAGTAGTGATTTTACACTAGGATTCCCTACAAATAGTCTTCATTTTTCGCCTGAAGCCAGAAAGGTTTTGCATCATTATATAAATCAAGTGTCAAGAATAATGACAGTAGTTACTCATGACTCAACTCCTTGGAAAAAAATTTATCTTCCTAGAGCCATTAATGCTATAGGGAGTTTGACTGCTTTAGGAATAACTACACCTGCTAGAAACTCATTACTTCATGCCCTCTTGTCAGTCAGTTCCTTTCACTTAGCTAGTAAATACCCTGAGAACTCAGCGCAAAGAACTCATTTTACAAAATATGCTCAGCGGCTAAAAAGGACTGCAGAAAGATATCTTAGTCAGTGTAAAGTGACTCCCACGTCTGATTTAGAACATAAAGACATGATCACGGCTGTACTATCCATGGTGTCTATTGATGTGTTTTCAGGTGAAATGGCAGCATGTTCTAAACACTTGAAGTCGTGTAAAAAATATATTGTTGCACAAAGGAACTCCCCCTCTGAAAATTCAAAAGAAACCAAAGTTCTTTATCGCATTTACTCATTTTTAAATCTCTTGCAAGATTCTACAAATATTACACCTGATCGGCTTGACAGTTCTGTATTAGATGACTCTGAGTGGAACTATATAAGAGAAATGGAAGATCTTGGTTTAGACTCCTCCATAGAAACAGCTACGGCAATGGAGTCTGATATTCACTTTCCAAATTTTGATGATTCGAGAAATAATTCCTTTTCACATAATCTTTCTGCTTTCAACAATTCACACTCTGAGCACTCAGCGTCTCATAACATATCTTCTCTTAACAATACCGCTTCAGATTTTGCGCACTTAGACTTTAGCTGCTTAGAGGGATTTGAATCAAATATGCATTTTGGTACTAATTCTCCAATATCAGACAATGATGATAACCGGAATAATTCCTTTAATGATAATAATCAACTTGAATGGGATTCTATGATCCAGGATCTTTCGGCATTCGGCAATAATCTAGGTTTTCCAACAGAACTTTCTCCTTCAAGAATTTCAGATAATTCTGCGAATTTGTCTTCAAAAAAAATTAAAAACTTTTACGAAGCTGAGGTTGTATCCACATATGCCATGTATGGTATTCCAGACTCACTAACAATTCTTTTTAGCCGGGTGGTGAAGCTTGCAAGACAAGGCTGTTATTTAAAGACAGTTGGAAAGGCACCTCCAAAATTATTACAAACATTTAAAAGCAAATATGAAAAAATTGATATACAACTTCATAGATGGCTCACAGATTTCAAAGAGCACCAAATTCCTCCCGAATTCACTCAAGATACACGAGTGGCCTTTTATCTTCATACAATATCATTTTATCACTCATTGGTGATCTATCACTGTACGGTCATCAAAGACGTTGATTCCGAAAGTCTACAGGATACAGTTCGGTTGGTATTAAAATACCTTCAACGAATGTTAGAACTTAATAGAAACCATGAATCTCCCGTGATAGTCCCTCTATTATTTCCAGCATTCATTGCCGCATGCGAGGCCTGTGATGATCAACTGACTGAGGAATTTGACAAATGGTTTGATCAAATGACTATTGATGGGCTTGGCACCTATTCCCAGGCGCGGGAAGTGGTAAAAGAGGTCTGGCGAAGGAGACGACAAGGAATTCCTAACCACAGATGGTACGAAGTTATCCATGAATTAAACGTCAACATACTTCTAAGCTAAATACTATATTTATTTATTCATTTATCACCTTTTTTTTTATTATTTTATTACGATTTTTTTTTCTGAATGATACTTTTCCAACTAAAAAATTTGAGGCCAAATGTTTTGTTTATTGTTATTTCTAATGTTTTGTTTTTTGTTTTTCTAATACCATTTTTCTATATTATAGCGGGATTTATATAATTGCTAAATTTACCGATATAAATGCATTTTTAAATGTGTAATTTGAAGCATTTAATTTTTTCAAGGTGTTGGAATCTTTCAAACTGCTCAAAAAGCAAATAACAAAATCCAATTTTGCTTTAATGTAATTAAATGGTAAAATATATTTAATATATATATATATATTGCTGACTCAAAGTACCTACGTTGCATAATTAAACAGCCACTGATCAGCATATATATATATATTTATATTTTTTTAAAAAATATGTCTATATATAGATCTATCAAAGGTTTTTATTAAAAAAAACAAAAAAATATCTGACGGATGAAGGATTATTAAAGAATGGCTTAAAAGTTTGTTGTTTTTATGACAATCTAAATTTAATTTGGCAAGTAAAATTGATTAAGAAAAAGTTTAAATGCAAAAAAAATAAAAAAATAAAAATAAAAAAAAATAAAAAAATAAAAATAAAAGACTAATAGAAATGAAAACTAGATTTATTTTTTTCGCTTGTAATATTAAAAATACTCAAAGAGCTAAAAGGCCAATTTTTAAGAAATTTAAAGGCTGTAGTGGGGAGACTAGTATTAACCTTAATAAAGTTAAGGCCAAGTTTGATTGTTAAGAGACGGCGATTATTATGACATAATGCAGCTGGATTATAAACAACTGATTTTTTACGGTACTGTAATACATTAATACGTGAATACTTGAGCTACAATTGAATTATTCAAACCTAAATATATAGATAATTTAACAAGCTTCTAAAGCAATTTTTTTTTAAAAAAATAGTTCAATGAAGAGTCCCATTTATTGTTATTTTCTGTTCTTCACAATTGTTGCTCATTTGTTGTTCAGAACTGGGCCTTCTTGCATCGTCTAACTTTTTGACATCATAAGCCTGAATTTAAAAAACGTCATAATTTTAATTCTATATATATACTTGATATTGGTTCTATGTACCTAAACTGAAGTCCAATATGTCAGAGAATTTCCAAATATTAAATATTAGATGAGCAAGAATAATTTTAATCTTTGTTGTTTGAAAAGTATCATTGTAATGACGTCATTTACGAAGCTAGGAAAAATTGTAATTGAAATAAGTTTCTAGCAAGAAAAAAGGTGTTTGATACAAATCTTTCTAATAAATCTTTGTCTGTATTGGAGCAAAAAATTAGAAAATTTAAGGTATTTTTGATAACTTTTCAAATGTGACTTTTTTTTTAGCGTAACAACATGATGGAGATTAAAATATCAACTATTCTGGCCTTAGTCAAACTTTTGCCATTCTGATGCTAATATGTTGAAGGCATGAAATAAGCTTCAATTACATATCATTCCAAAAAGGGCTATATATAAATGAAAAAAAGTAACTCTATTGCATATATTTGACTATATTTGAAGAGTTAAAATCCAGCAACCTGCTAAAGTATATACACATGGTGATACAATATATATTCAAAAATAAAACAAAAAAAAAAAAAAAAAAAAAAAAAAAAAAAAAAAAAAAAAAAAAAAAACGACGTAAGTCGACCAACTTAGTAATTTATAGGCATGCAAAGAATATTGTTTATTTACATGAATATACATTTATTTACTTGGAGAAGATCTGAATATCATGTATTTTTCTTTCCTAAAACTGCAATATTGTTTTTTTTAACTACTCTAAAAACTTTATTCGACTGATGGTTTTGTGAAATTAATTTGATTTTAGACTTTTAATTCAAGCTAGAGATTTGCTAAAAACCCAAAGATTTATCAGCTGAGTTTAAAAATAGAGTGTACCAATTTTTTTTTATTTTTTTATTCAAAGCAATTGTAAATTGATTAATTTAATCAAGGTTGCTATATGTCATTTAATTTTCCAAACATTAAAATCTATTGATTTTGATAACCATGTAGTCCCAATTTTGGTTATTATTTGAAAAATAAACAATTTCAACAATTTTTTTTAAAATTAATAGAGTTTATAATTTCAAAATATCTGAAAGAGTATTTTGAAATTGAAACAAAAAAGTTTTCAATAAAATATATTGGTTTTTTTTTTTTTTTTTTTTTTTTTTTTTTTTTTTTTTTTTTTTTTGTAAAAGATTTGCTAGGTTGCCAGGCTCGTTGGTATCTAGAATAAGTTTAAAGGGAGTTTGTTTTAAGTTGTTTTTTCCTCTAGATTTTATATTTTTTGTAATTTTTTTTTTTTTGTGTCTCTCATGAAATTAGATATAGCAACTAAGTTGGTATTTTAAATGAATTATTATAACGAGCCAATTTTTTATTCTTGTATTTTTCTTTCTGCCCTTTTATTTTTAATTATTTGTTTATTTGGGAGAGTATCAGTGGTACGTATAATTTTGTTAAAAATCTTTTTTATAATACTCTTAAAAGAAATAGTTTACATATTATGGCTCTGGAAACTTTGAAAACTTGATTATTATCTGGTACACAGCTAAAGTTTGTACATACTTGCCTGACATTTCCTGTTCTCATTAATACTTTTCCAGTTAAGATTTTTTTTTTTTCATAGTGATTTTAATGGTTTTTCTACTCTTCAGTTAGTAATTTCATAATGTTTTTTTTTTAAAAAAATAAACAGTAATTCAATAAAAAAATTATCAAGCCAACATAGTTGTTAATACAATTGTAGAAAAACTATTGCTGGTTAATAAAAGTTACAAGCTCTTATGAAACTATGTTTTAAAACTATTCCTTAAATTGGCATAACTTATTGACAATAATAAAAGATTTGTTTTTTACATTTTAAAAAATGTTCTAATTATTGTCTACTCTAAGAATATAGTGGGTGGGCTCAGAGATAATAAAAAAATATTCAATAAACCCACTCGTTTCTAAACCTATTTTTTCTATGTTTGACAGATTTTGAAAAATCGAAACTTTCTATTTCATTTTGCTTAATGAAATTGATTGATTTACATGTTTAATTGTACGAGTTACAACTCTAATTTGTTTTACATTTTAAAAGAGTTTTATTATTAAAAAAAAAAAAAAAAAAAAAAAAAAA
>CBXB010000118.1:63791-74070 GCA_000817185.1 Magnusiomyces clavatus CNRMA 12.647
AAAAAAAAAAAAAAAAAAAAAGTTATTAATCAACTACTATAGATTTCTAAAAAAAATGTAATATAACTTGAGGCTATTTCTCTATAATCTTAGAAATATACAAAACAAATCATCATGTACTACATAAATCTATTATTTTAGAAATTATTAAAAAAAACCATTGAAGTGGCAGCAGACTCCATTCACTTAATTGGTGTGCGTGTATGTGTGTGTGTGGATGTGTGGGTGTTGAATATACCATAATATTATAAAAGGTATTTATTGGAGATAACAATAAATTATTATTATTATTCTTTATTGTTGCCAATAATTTTTATTTATGATTAAGTTTAAAATTTTTGTTATTTAGGATAAGGTTTAAATTTAAAGTACTACTGCACATGCAATGCATTTCTTTGCTTTTTCCCCTTCCTGTTGGTAATTTAAAAAATAACCTTCTGTTATGACTTTAGAAAAAAAAAACATATATAAACCTTCACTTTCCCACCTTTCTTGTTTTATTTATATATTTTTATACCATTTGCTTTTTTTTATTTCTTTCTATAAATTAGTTGCCTTTTTAGAATTTTTAGAATTTTAAACTGTTATTATTTTATAATATCTTTTATAATATCTTTACCTCTTATATATATATTTTGATCATTGTTTAATCAACCGGCTATAATACATATATAACAACACATTCGTCATGACGATGGAAACTTATCACGGCCACGTCCGTACTCCAATTGACGCTATAATACTTTTTGAGGCATGTCGACAGGGTATACTAAACAGAGTACAGCGAAGACTTTCAGATAAGGAACGATTAGCCATCACTTCTGGTTCTGTCTTTGTATGGGACGAACGAGAAGCTGGCATGAGAAGATGGACAGATGGAAAGTCATGGAGTGCATCTAGAGTATCAGGCTCATTTCTTACTTACAGAGAGATGGAAGGCAAAAGAACAGATAACGTTGACGACGACGACTCTAATAGACATGATGCAGATGATTCAGCTTCTGGCGATGGCTACAGATATAAACAGGACGGTTTAATGAAGCAATCGTTTTCAATAGAAACTACAGATGGCTGCAAATTACATCTTATTTCTTACTACTCCAGAGCTCATATCACATCAGACAAGTTGATGCAACCATCAAACGATCCAAATCTTAAGCATATTCGAATCCCCAGCGGTATTTATCCCGATAGCACTCCTTCAATGGATGCTCATCATGTTCACAGCGGAATTCCTTCGTTTGTCACAAACCTTCAGATGGTTCCTGGCAGGGCTCCTCCAGGACACTATTATCCTCCTCAACCTCAGCAAATGATGCCTCCTCAGCATGGATATCCTCATCATGCTCCTTCTAGATATATTCCTCCCCCTCCTCTTCCACAACAACATCAACAAGCTTCAGCTCCTATTCCTTCACAATATCCTCAACCTCCTCATCAATATCATCAAGGCCCTCCTCCTCCTCCTCCTCAACAACAACAACAACAACAACCTCCAATGGCATATCCTCATCATAATCCATATCCTTCAGATCCAAGGGATTATAGATATGGACCTCCACCTCCTCAAGGATTTCAACCTCCTATTTCTCCTCAATCTGATCCTCAAAATATGTACAATTATCCTCCTCCACCTTCACAAGCTACTCAATACCCTCCTCCCCATTATCAGCAAAATATATCATCTATGCCTCCTCAACAACAAGCTCCCTCATACCCTCATCACCAAACAGCTCCTCCATATTCCAATGCCTCGCATCTTCTTCCTCCTCCTCCTCCTCCTCCTCCTCCTTCTCACCAATATCCACCTGCTCCTCAACATTATCAACAACCTTCTCCTCACCCACAGTATCAAGCATTACCACCACCACGTGTCAATTCTCATCCACCTTCAGTATCCAATTCACCTAATCCAATGCACAATTCTATTTCTAATGGTGCATCTCCTAGGTACTCTACTCCTGCTCCAGCTAAGCTTACATCCTCATTTTCAGCTAGCCCCAGCTCGCCTAATACACCAAGAGAACCTGTTTCTCAAATGAACAACAGTCCTCGTAATATTCATTCAGTTATTGGAATCAATGCCAGCAAAGTAACCAAATCACCTCCAGCCTCTAGACATCGTTCTTCTTCATCGATTACTAGTCATGTCTTGAACAGTCCAGCTGTTCTTGCTTCTCTTCCTCCATTGAATGGCAGAACAACACGTTCTAATTCTGTTTGTTCTGCCAACTCCGAATCACTGTTTGCTGACAAGAAGCTTCCATCACCTGCTGCTTTGACCAAGTCATCTAGCGATGGAGCACTTCCTAGTGTTGGATTTTCTCTTCCATCTATTGACGCATTAAAAACTGATGTTTCATCTAATAAATCAATATGGCGTGAGGATGCTCGAGCAATTCAAGTGCTCAACAAAGGACTTGTCTTGAATTAATAACAGATGATGATATTTTAATGATTTTTTTTATGACTTTGTTATGTTTTACTTTTTTCTCTTTTATTAAAAAAAACAAATTAACTGAAATGATTATGAGTTTTTTTTTCTATATATAAATTTGTTTGTACACTTGTTTGGGTTTTAATTTTTTTTATGTACAATGCTATATTTTATTTTGGGTTATAATAATATGTTACTAATTTAATGATTTTATGATTTTCTTTAGAAAAAGATCTTTGCATTAATAGAAATAAAAAAATAACGACGGGCTTGAGATTAAATGGGATAATTGTTTTAACATGTCCATTATTGATCTAACAACTGGATATAAACAGTTTAAAGATTGAAAAAAAAAAAAAAAGAATTGAAGATACTTTAAAAAAAATCTAGATATAAGCTTGAAAATTAAATTAAAAGATTTATTACTATAAAAATATTGAGACTAAATTTTTAATATTTTATTTTATTATTTTTTGCCAACTGAATTTTTATTTTAAATTAATAAATAAATAGTCTTTAACAAAAAAAATATTATGAGAATTAAAAAGTTTTTTTTTATTTGAAAAAAAAAAGATCTAGTTTAGAACGCTTCAATAACCCTATTATAGAAAATATGTGAAAATCGTATGATAAAGGTAACCTATAGAAGGTATTGATGACTTTTTTTTTTCTCTAATTATTAGCATAAAGTGATTAATATGTGTTGAATCGAATCGTAAATTTATGTTAATTTTGTCGTTGTTATTTTTTCGTATTTTTATTTTTGTATTTTTATATTTAATGTTAATATAATAGTAATAAAGAAATATACTTCTTTACAGTATTATTTGTATAATCAATTAAAAAAAAAAAAAATGATAAAAAAAAAAAGAAAAAATCTTTTTGTTATTAAATTAATCAAAATAAAATAAAAAGGAATGATATTATAAACTTGAATTGAACAAATTATTTTATTATCTGATCTTTTAAAATAATGTTTGATAGTATAGTTACACACACAAAATTTTGAATAAAAAAAAAAATAGAAAAACTAGAAACTTTATAAAAATGCTGAAAGATTTGCATATACATTTATATATCTTTAAATTTGTTAGAGATGAAACGTAAAGAATAAATAAGCAAGCAAGGTCTTTTTTTGTTTTTATTTATACATAAACAGGTACAAACAATTATACAAAATATACTTTGTTATCGAATGAAAAAAAGATTTGTAAAAACAATCAATCAAACAAAGAGTAAATATATAATTATTTTTATATTATTATATGTTTATCAATTAATCTAAAAAAGAATAGATTTAAAAGACAAACATTTTTAAATAAAACAAATGAAGAAAATATATTGAAACTATTTTTTTAATGTAATTGGCCGAAATCGAGAGGTTTGTAATTGATAGTCACATGATTTGCATATATACAGAGAGGGGCATATTGCAGTATTAACTCTTTTTATTTTTGTAGTCTATCGAATCTTTAAAAATTTACCGAATACATACAAAAAAAAAATATTTATAAGATCTTTATTATTATTATTACAGATACTAGATTATCAAATATGTACTTTATGATTTTCATAAAACGTTTGTTGTTTTATGGGTATTGAAAACAGTTTATGTACACATATAATTTTGATAAAATCGTAGTTATAAAAACAATGATAAAAAAAAAAGATAAAAAAAGGTTTAGACAGAAATTATTAGACTTTTTTTTTCACAAACTTTGCTATTTATTTTACTGAGTTATTACAATAATTATCACTTTATTTTATTAATACATGTAGAAATTGTATGTAATCGTTTATATAGACTTATAAAAAGATCTTTCTTTCCCTAACCGATTTTTCTCTTAGATCTATCTATCTATATACTATGATTTTTTTTTCTTTCTTTTTTTTTTAAATATTTAAATTTATTTATTATTTTTCCTATGTTAATTAATTAATAATTATAAAAAAAAAGTAATGTTTTAAAAACCGTTTCATTGTTAAATACCCTGGTCTTAATTTTTAATTCATTTTCATATATACAAAGGTCTATAAGACGCTAAAGACAAAAAAAAAAAAGCAGAAAACAAAAAGCTTTTTATCTAAACTAAATCAAAAATAGAAATAGAAATAAATAAACAAATATTGAAATTTAGATGTTTTGCAGTTATAGTATGTTTTTTTTTTCTTCTTATTTTTTTTTATTTTTATTTTACTTTATTAAATAAAAGGCTGGTAAGAAGTTGCTTGTTTAAATAAAAAGTTATTTCTTTAAAACCGTGATAAAGAATAATAACATCAAGGGGGGGGCCCTGTCCTGTCCATTAAGTAAATTTGTAAAATGAGAATCATTGAATACTACTAATTTACATTTAAAGTCAATAAATGTTTGGAATCTTTTTATATAACGAAATGTATTAATTGAATTTTTTTTTTATTATCTGCTTTTTTTTGTTCAATAGTTTACTATAATAATTAAATTTTTTTTTTCCTTTTTTACTTGTTAAATAAATGTTACTGAGATATCATAATAATATATTCATTGACTTTATTTTTTTATTTATTATCAATCTCTCAAAGTACCCACAATTGTTAAAGTTATATTTTTTTATTATATATTTGATACTTGAATGGTCGAATAAAAAATATAAAAAAAAACTATAAATATTTAGATAAGCTTAGTAAAGCCAATTATATATATATATTTATTCATATAGTTTCTCACAAGGAGGAAAAAAAAAAGAATTATTGTTTACGGAACTTACAAATAAAAGACTGAATATTTTTTTTATTTCTACTAGTAAGACAATTAATCTGATTCCCTTTTATTAATATCTAATTTTAATAGTCTATTTATACTTGAATATACTTTCATTTTAGTAATTAATAAGTAGATCTCTCTATTATAAGTGTTTTTAAATACATAAACAAATAAAAGACTTGATTTATAATATTAATATTGGATGGATATTTTATTTATTTTTTATCTCATTGATTAAAAGTATAATCGATATTTACATAAAAGATCAATGTAATGATAAAGACACCAACATTCTACTAATTTATATAAAAAAAAAAAGCCAACAATTGTGGCTAAGCATAGCATTAAAGTAATAATTAAAATAATAATAAACATAATAAAATTGATATGCATAGTGTATAAACCTTTTTACATTTTACAAACAACAGTTTTTTTTATTTATTTTTATAATTGCTTTGAATAGTGTGTAACGTATTTACGAATAGAATATACTTTATAAAATGTTTTTTTTTATTTTATTATTATCTTGAAGTAGTTATGTATATATTATAATCATTCCAATAGATAAACTATTGAAGTAAGTTGATCATTTCTAATGATAAGTTATATTTTTTCAAAAAAAAAAAAAAAAAAAAAAAAAAAAAAAAAAAAAAAAAAGGTCAAACTAATTATAATGTTTTTGATTGTTACAACTGACCCATTTTGTTTTATTATATTTGAAAGAAAAAAAAAATGCACATGATTGTTTCAATCTCTCATTTAACGTTGAGAAACATTTCTAAAACATTTGTAAATTTTCTCCTTTTTTTCTATTTCTATTTTATTATTTAAATTCTCTTTTTTTTCTTTGCTTTAAAAACGGGTTTTTAAAGCTTTTAAAATTGACCAAATTTAATACAATATACGGAATTTTTTCTTCAATAGTTTGTAAAAAAAAAAAAAATGGAAATAAATATAAGCGATAATAATAAAAATAATAATAAGCAATTAAACTATGGTTTTTTTTTTTGTGAGAAAGAAACAAATAGTTGACCAAAATTCGAGCAAATAATTACAAATTATTATTATTTTTTTAAATCATATGGCTTACTGACAAAAAAAAACTTTTTTTTTTTCTTTTTAGCTCTTCTTTTTCCTCACTTTTACTATATTTGTAACAATTTTTAAAGTTAAAGAAAATAAAAAATAAATGACATCAGCGATTATCAAAAAAAATAAAAAATATTGTCATCTTGTTTTTTTATTCTATTTTTTGTGATTGCTCATTTAGAGAGATGATGGTTTAAAAAAAAAAAAAATTAAAGAATTTTCCTGTTCCTACAGTTTTATTCCATCTCTTTATTAACAAAATAGCGATGCATATAAAAAACAAAGACCCTCCCTCCAAAAAAAAAAACAAAAAACTGACTCCCATCAAAAGTTTGGAACAAATGAAAAAAAAATTTTTTATATTGATTTATTTTTAACAATGTTTCTCGTTACGTATATATTTCTCCTTTTCTTTAAATATTTCGTATCCTTATCAAAAGGCATATCCAATTAATTTAGATCTATATATATATTTGTAATTTATTTATAAAAATATATATATACTATTCATCAAGGCATTTGGTACAATTAAAAAAATACGGAAGGTATATCAAACAATAATTATATGCTATTATTGTAAGTATGTAAAAAGAATATTGTATAAATGTGACAATTTTTTCTTTTTCTTCATTGAATATATATATACTATGATTTGAAAAATTAAAAGGATTATTCTCTTGATTGTTATTTCATTTGGATATTTTTTTCTTCTTCTTTTATTGTTTCTATTATTTCTGTTGTTTTTGTGGTCATAATGATTTACAGGCTCATTGGGTGCAAACACAGGCCCCCTTTTTTTTTTTTTTTTTTTTTTTTTTTTTTTTTGGTTTAAGCTCCAGATGGTCTTCCAAAAACCTTAAAACATCTCCGCTCTCAACCTATCTTCTCATGGGAGAAACAATTGCTAAAGAATATGCGTATTGATTCGTCGCATAGTCCATTTATTTTCATTCCTTCCAAGTAAAACAGAATCCTATTTATTTGATCCAAGAATACTAGATTCTCACAAAGTTTTTTTCTAAACATATCTTGCTTTTTTGACAAAGCCGTTTTCTTCGCTAGGGTCTTTTGAAAATTCTTTACTCGCTTTTTCCTCCATCTTACAGAAGCTCAATTGGGGTTTTCGACAATGGACTTGAGCATGACAAATTAACAATAAATATTACAATGAATATTAACATGAAACACCACTTTTGATTTTCTTCATTTTTCTATATCTTTGAATTTTACTGTCTTATGATTTTTTTTTTTTTTTTTTTCAAAACCTTTGATAATTCATGAATCAAAGAATTCATTTGGATATTTGACAATTTGATACGACCTGTATTTCAATTGAAATATTTCTTTAAATACGACAAGCAGAAAGAAAAAAGGTGTAGATCAAATAAGAATTGAAATAAAAATTCAAACAACTCAATGATATCATTTTTTAAAAAAACAAAAATGAAAAATACGATTATGTAACAAAAAGAAGAGCAACTTATAAAATGAACAAGAACGAAATAAAGATTATACAAAAGCTTATCAAATCATTTGATATAGACATTAGTAACAGTATCAAAATCTAAAAACAAAAACTCTCAACCTTCTCAAAATAAAAATAAAAAAAAACAATTTTGGTTTTTTTAAGCATTAGTTCGGGATGTTTTTTTTTTTTTTTTTTTTTTTTTTTTTTTTTTTTTTTTTTTTTGACTTTCTCTCCAAATTGAGAGATGTATTCTAAACTAAAAGTATCAATGTTTATATTTTTAAAGCCTTGAGATTCTTCAGGAACAAGTTTGAGTTTATTTTCTATTGTTGAAGTTGAAGCTCTTGATATAAATCAAAAATATTCTTATAAAGACTATTTTTATATATTAAAAGTTCATCAAGAAGCTATCTAGAAATTTGATGATTAAAGAGTAGTGTATTTGTTCACATGATCACATGTTTGGTCGGCTTTACCACAAAAAGCATTTGAAAGCTCATATTTTAAAGTTAATAATTGTGATTTATTGGTTCACTTTTTTTTTTTTTTTTTTTTTTTTTTTTTTTTTTTTTTTTTTTTTGATTTATTAAGAAAATTAATAATTATCTTAATAAATTTTTTTTTCTCAAAGTCTTTAACTATATTTTTCTAAAATATTCATCTAAAATACTTTTTACAGCTTTGATATCATCAAGACTTTATTTATTTGTAGTGTGTATAAATAAACAAATAAATCTATTATATATATATATATATTCCTTGTCACTTCCAAGCCTTGTTTAAGCAAGTTAGTTTTTTTCATATTATTCTTTGTAGTGTTTAAAAGCCGTCAATCTTACATATTCAATATCAATCAAAATAAATATATATAAAAAAGCAGCAACAACAACAACAAAAAACCCTTTTTTATATTTAATTCTAAACATTGATATTCATTGTATAAAGTCAAAAAGTTGTAATCTTTTTTTTCACTTCTTTTACTCCTTTTAAGTTATATTGAAGAATCTTTTTTTAAAATATATATATGTTGTTCAATGTATATCAAAAATTATCATTTCAAACAAAAAAAACATATGTATATAGTTAAGGGAGGGAGGATCAGAGGAACGTTTCAAAATACTAAATAACTTTTAGTTATCAAATAAATAGTTTTTTTTTTTTTTTTTGCTTATTCTAGATTTTACATGGAAAATAATGTCAATCATTTTCTTTTGATTTATTTAATCATAATTACTGGTTATAGTATTTTTAGTATATTTCAGAGTTTTAGACAAGTTTACATTGTATTTTTACTTATTATGCTTATCATCACATCCCATGTCACTCATGTTTTATTATTGATCTGACGATCTCCTTTTATTTTTTTTTTATATTTGTTTTTTGAGTTGCCGTTGATTTTAAGATGGACATAAAACAAGGTTATTAATCTTTTCTTTATTAATCGTATGTTGAATAGAATGGTTCTAACCAATGATCGTACTAAGCATTAATGCGATTACATTTTTTTTATTTTATTTTAATTTTACTATTCCATACTTTTAATGACTTCTCGGATATACAATCTCTCAGTATATTTATATATATAATTTTTTTCAAACTCTTTATGAAAAAAAAGTTTTTTTAAACAATAATTACTAGAGAAATTATTATTTGTGCACACTTTATCAACCTTTTTATTTCTTGTTCCTATTTATTTAAACAATTTTCAAATCAAAATTCTATATACAGACTTTTTAAATACATGAAGATAAAAAAAATTCAATTGACAATCATGTTTAAATAAATTCAAATGCTATTTTTTTTTCTGCTTTTTCTTTTATTTTCAATATTTATAGTAGTACACAAAGAACACAATTTTAATACCTTTTTTATATAAATATATATTCCTAAAAAGAGTTCTAAACAATCTTTTCATTTCCAACTTTGTCTTTTACTAAACTGTTTATGTTTACTGTTGTTGCATGATCTGGATTTGTTCATACTTAACCCATCTCTCTTCATGCAATACTAATCGGAATGGCCTTTTATATGCTAATTAAAAAAAAAAAAAAAATAGTATTGATATTATTGAATTAAAAAATTATTTTATTTTATCTCTATTATATTTCTTAATCTTTAAAAACAAAATGTCCTAAAGAAGGAATAAAGAGTAGAAAAAGACATTTTTTTATACTATATTTATTAGTCTATCAACTTTAAACTCTATAGTGGGAATATTTAATAAATACTCTTTTTTTTTTTTTACTATATATAAAGTTCCTTATAAACGGTTTTCGGTGTATCAAAATCAAAAGGATATCGTGCCTTTTTTTTTATTTTTACAATTCTTCAATCAGTATTATTTATTATATATTTAGTTAATTAAAATAAATGCAATCAAATGATATTAGGAATTTAAATTTCTATAATACCACTCTTTTTTCTTTCTTCTTCTCATCATGTATTATTTTTAAACATTTCAAATATTATCTCATTAATATCAGCATCAGAAGAAAAAAAAAAGCATTCATTAATAGTTTTAGTATTACAAAAAAAAAAAAAA
>CBXB010000118.1:74159-85506 GCA_000817185.1 Magnusiomyces clavatus CNRMA 12.647
AAAAAAAAAAAAAACATTTACAAAAAAACACATAAAATAATAATAATAAAAAAAAAAAGACATTACACTCATACAGTTAAATAATAATTTTTTTTTAAATCTTTTTAATGTGGTGAGACTTGAGCTTTCCGAAAAAGTCAAATCCATACTTGGACAAACTGACTGCTCTTCCACTGTTCTTGTATCCTGTCCAAGCCAAGTTTGGATCAGGGTAGTCTGCTCTGTTGACAAACACAGTACCAGCCTCAATCTCGTTGCCAAGAGCCTCACCAGCATCAACATCAGAAGTCCAAACAGATGCAGTCAAACCATAGTCACTGTCGTTGATCAAGGCAATGGCCTCTTCGTCGCTGGAGACCTTGACAATGGGAATAACAGGACCAAAAGTCTCTTCATTCAAGATAACGGCGTCCTTGGCAAGGTTGACGAGAACTTGAGGAGCAACCAGCGTAGGGTTGGTAGTCTCGACATCGGCAGGCTCAGCACCAACAAGGATCTCGGCTCCGTTCTCAACAGCCTGCTTGATTTGGGCACGGATGGCAGCAGCGCTCTTGGCAGAGACGACTGGCCCAATTTGGGTTTCCTCGTCAAAGGGATCACCGACCTTGTAGGAGGCAACTTCGGCAACAACGGCCTTGACAAAGTCGTCGTAGACCTTTTCGTGGACATAGACACGCTCAATAGCGCAGCAGGACTGGCCAGAGTTGAAGATTGCACCATCAACAATGTTCTCGGCAGCGTACTTGATGTCAACATCGCTTCTAACGTAAGCGGCGTCGTTGCCACCAAGCTCGAGAGCAATTGGAATGGTTCTGTCACTGGCAGCCTTTTGGACAGAAAGCCCACCGGCAACAGAGCCGATGAAGGACACAGCAGAGATCTCCTTCTTTTGAATCAGCTTAGTGACAAGGTCGTTGTCACCAGTGTGGATCTCTTGCAACACTCCTTCGGGGAGTCCAGCCTTGGTAAAGAGGTCGACTATGGCGTGTGCAACCTTTGGGGTCTGTGGAGAGGGCTTGATGATGACAGAGTTGCCGACGAGAAGTGCTGGTACGAGGGCGTTGATGAGAGTCAAGTAGGGGTAGTTCCATGGGAAAATGATCAAAACAACTCCGAGGGGCTCATGTGTGAGGTATTTCTTGAATTGGCCCTCAAACTTGATTTCCTCGTCGTTAGGGTCTTCGTTGGCAGCCACTGGAGCAAGTGCCTTGTCAGCAAACTTCAACATGGTGCGGGCTCGGAGTGCAGTGGTGCCGAGCTCACCCTTTGTGTATCTAATCGGTCGTCCCATTTGTTCAGTAATCTCTCTGCCGAGTTTGGCAGCAGTTGTGTCATCAGAGATGAGCTCACTGAACCTTTCGACAACGGCCTTACGGTCAGCAAGAGTGGTGTTCTTGTACCATGACTTTTGAGCGGCAGTGGCCTTTGGAAGAATCGATGATTCGATTTCCTCAAAAGTGGTAGCCTTTGTTTCAATGATTGGCTTGTTGGTAATTGGAGAGATGGTAGTAAGGACAGACATTATGGTATATTTAAATAATTTGATGAGTTAATGGATGAGAAAATAAAAAAAATAAAAAAAAAGTAAAAAAAACTGAGAAAAATCAAGGGTAAAAAGTGGGATTTATATAAGTGTTGAAATAAGGATTGATTACAAGGTGATTGATTGGAAAAAAGATAACAAAAATAAAAGTTTGACTCGGTGATGGAGGGAATGACAAAATTTCGGTCTTTTAATTAATTAGGAAGTTCAATACGAAAATAAGCGGTCTCTCTGCCATTTACCATAGTGAAACTGTTTACACTACCCTGAGTAACGAGCAATTTTAAAACCTGCTCGTTTCTGACCAGAGTCATCTGGGACACGGGAAACATTCAGCAACACAACCCTCAAGAGCACTCTAAGTTTTGAAAAATGTTACCACTCAAAGTCCAGAGTAATTGTATACTTTATTATCTATTGGATCATACATTGGATAAAAAATCTTGCAAATATATATATATATATACCATCAACTTATATAAAACAGGGGAAATCTGTGTAAACTGCCAAAGGCCACTTTACTCTGCAAACTTATCTTCGTGAATCCATCGGTTCAACATAAGCAATGCATTTTCTGGTTGATCATATGGAACCATATGACCGGCTTCTCCTACTCTAACAAAAACAAGATTTTCAGCAGTCTTGTACTCGCCAGCCTTGTTGTCGAGAGAAGTACCCCAGCTTTTGAAGGTACCGCTTTCCCAAACTTTGCTACCGGACCATTCAAGAGCATCAAGCCACTTGATTTGACCTACCCAGTTGCAGATATAGTCCTTATCTCCAGCGTAAATCAAAACTGGGAAATTCTTATCCAAAAGATCAGCGACATCATACTGGAACGGCTTGCCACCGTCACCAGTGTAGGCAAAAGCACTACCGACAGCGTTGCTGCATCCTTCATAAGTAACTACTTCAGCGCCAATTGCCTCTTGGACCTTGGGGTCGTTCAAGAATTCGAGATAGCCGTCCATGTCGTCGTAACACAGGTCAGAAGCGCCTACACAGGGCTTGCGGATATCGTATGGATTGAGCCCAGTATCAAGGTAGGGATCAATAACCGAGTCGCAAGCGTAGGTTGCAGGGATGCATCTGAATCGATCGGTGTGCTTGTAGCATTGTTCATCTACCCACTGGCATCTAGCTACGCTTGAGTTGAATCTTGCACATTGTTCGTCGCTCAATACAGCCTTGTAGCCACCCTCACCGCAAGCCATGGGCCCGTAGCCTTCAACTTGGTGGTATACGTCTGTCCAGCCGTTGCCAATAAGCACCGAGGAAAACTTGAATTCGCGTTCTGGGTGCTTCATGATTTCAGTAGCAATCGCAGGGATGTAATGGCCAGCGTAAGATTCGCCAGAAATATGAAGACCAAGGTCTTTGTATTGGGGGAACTGCAAAAAGAACAAGGAAAGGAAGCCATAGGCGTCTTTGGCAGACGCCCTTGTGGTGGAAACAATGGGCTCGCCACTGTCTGAATATGAGAAGCCTACTCCGACAGGTTGATCGAGGAAAATGACACTTGCATTATTGTTCCAGGAATGTGGATTGAACTCGACCTTGCCCTTACTGAAAATTCTTGAAGGACCCAGTTCGTAAAGCATTCCCATCAAAGAGGAGCATCCAGGGCCACCGTTCAACCAAAGAACAACTGGGTCGTTTTTGGGGTCGTTTCTGGATTCAAAAAACCAGTAAAAAAGGTGTCTCCCCTCTTCGCCTTCTTTGTTTACATCCAGGTAGCCACTGTACTGCTTGACAGTGTCAAGACCAACAGATTCTGGAATATTTTTTGAGCGAAGAGCATGCTCTGGAAACTTGGGATGGTTTTTTATATGCATGTCCCACTTGGTATGTTTTTTGATTGTCTTTTTCTTTGATTTGAGAGAATCCTTTGTTTTTGTAGTACTCAAGTAGTGTGAGACCAAAGGCCAAAATCTGTATTTTTTAGTCTTTTCGCCAACAAGTTCTTCAATATCTGCCCAGTGCTTTCGGATAGAGTCTGGGAGAGCCAATGGATTGATACCTGCCTCATTAGCAACGTCATTAAGCAATGGAGTAACTGGAGTTCTTCCAAAGGAGAACGCGATTGTCCGGTCAACAAAGCCGAGGATCTGTTGGGGGACCTCGAGGAGGTTCAGGGCTTGGGATGTGGAACTTAGTAAAGTAGCACTCACCAAAAGCGATGTAGCAGAAAACTTCATGAGTTTAAATAGCAATGATAATAATAATAATAATAATATCTATAAATGAGTCAAAAAAAGTTGATGGTAATGATGAAGAGAAGCGAAAAAAAAGTTGATGATAAGAAGTTGAAAAAAAAAACTTAAAAAAAGAAAACTGATAAGACGAAATACATGAGATAAACTACGTAGGATAGTGAATTAGATAATACTCACGTGAGAATGATATTATATCAAGCCGTTTCAAAACGGCTTTTCTTTTTTTGTTTGGCATACCAGTTTGATGCTGAAGTGTTTAGATATATATCTGAATGCAGTATAATCAGAGCACGACCAAAAAAAAAAAAAAAGACTTTAAGCAGTTTACTCAAAGCGCTAATGAGATCAAAACGGGACTTTTTGTTATTGTGCATTTTTTACTATATAGAGACTCAACTAGTATTGTCTCCACTGTAATAATCGACACTGCTTTTTTTTTTTTTTTTTTTTTTTTTTTTTTTTTTTTTTTTTTTTTTTTTTTTTCTTTCTTTATTACTTTTTCAGTACATCCTCTGCCGCTGCTTCCTGCACTACAGTGTATGACATTACGTTACATGTTGTGTTACACAACTGGATCGAAACTATGTCACAACCAATAAAAGGGTTTTGTGATATTTATATTTATTTGAATAAATAAGATTAATGAAACTTATGATAATTCATAGACTTATCGATGTACTAGCAATCATTTTCCATAATTTATTTTTATAGAACTCTGCTAAAGTTAGACTTGTAGCTTTATGAAACAAGAATTGGGCTTTGTGTAGGGCTAGGGCTAACTAATATTTTTTTTTTTTTTTGAAAAAATAAGACAAAAGGTTCTCACCCCATCCTCGGTTGGAAATAAGAAAAAAAAAAAAAAATCGATTCAGATATCTCTATTAAGCTCTTTCACTTTTCAAACTTTGACCATTATTGATATCTTTTTATTATAACCTTGACTTTGTGCATCCAATTTATCACCAGTCAAATATTAGTCTCTAAAATACTTATCAGTTCTTTTACAAATTATATACATATATATAAATAAACAATGGCTTCAGGAGCTCCAGGTATGTTGACAAAAGTGCTCGTATATAATGACAACAGAAATCTAACAATGCTTTTTTTTTGTTTTTTTGTTTTTATCATTACTGCAGGCGCCGGATTTTCTAACTGGATTCCAGCACCACCAGAGCGTGGTTCGTTTCCTCTTGATCATGACAGCGAGTGCTCCACCATCATGAAAGACTACCTGACGTGTCTCAAGCTTGTTCACGGAACCAACGCCCATGGGTGCAGATTGTTGGCCAAATCGTATCTCAAATGCAGAATGGATCACGGTCTAATGGATCATGACGAGTGGAAAAACTTGGGCTTACCTGAAGATGATAAGCCGATAATACCAAGGAAACTAGAAGATCCATCATCACCAAGCAAATCTGATTCAAATACTCAACCTTTATCGTCATCCTCATCACCTTCTTCATAATAGTTTTTTTTTTCCCCCTTTCTTTCTCACTGTGTTAATAATATTGTCTATGCATTTTGTCTATATTTTATCTCTCTCTCTCAGCTCATGTAAATAATAAATTATTCTTTTTTTTTTTTATATTGAATAGGTCAAGTTCCGTGGAAAAAATTTATAGTAAGCTATATATTTACTATGATGGTTTGCAGACAGAGATTACTAAAAGTACTATAAAAATAGTTACCAAACTATATTACTCACATGTCAACTTTATTTTTTTTCTATAGATATTCTATGCTTTTTCTAATAGAAAAAAAAAAAATTTTTTTTAATTCCTTCTACCATCTATTTTACCTCTCCACAAAAAAAAACATTGACAATAATAAAACTATTATTACTACTACTACAACAACAAACAACAGCTAGTAATATTAAAATGCCACTTAAACCAATTGTTGCACCTTCAATTCTTTCTGGAGATTTCGCCGATTTGGCGGCCGATTGCCAAAAGATTCTCAACAAATCGGCTGACTGGCTCCATGTCGACGTCATGGACGGCCATTTTGTTCCCAACCTAACGTTTGGGCCACCAGTTGTCAAGGCTCTTCGTGCACACATCCCTAAGGGCTCTGCCTTTTTTGACTGCCATATGATGGTCTCTCATCCGGCCCAGTGGGTCGCCGACATGGCAAATGCAGGAGCTGACCAGTACACGTTTCACTTGGAGGCTGCCAAAAGCAGCGATTATGAGATTCCTTCTTCTTCTTCTTCTGGTGGTGGTGAAAACTCTTCTGGAGACAAAGTTGTTGATCTCATCAATTATATAAAAAGTAAAGGAATGCGCGTCGGAATTACTATTAAACCAGGAACACCTGTTGAAGAATTGTTGCCATACGCGGACAAAATTGATATCGCACTTATTATGACTGTCGAACCTGGTTTTGGTGGCCAAAAGTTTATGGGTGATATGATGCCAAAGGTTAAGACACTCAGAGAAAAGTTCCCAGAGCTTGATATTGAAGTTGATGGAGGATTAGGTCCTGATAATATTGAGATTGCTGCTGAGGCAGGTGCCAATGTTATTGTTGCCGGAACTAGTGTATACAAGTCGGCAGACCAAGAAGCAACCATAAAATTGTTGAGACAAAAAGTTAGTGAAAAGCTATAAAGCTTGTATAATTTTTATTAATAATAATAACACAAATAATTGTATATAAATAATACTATTAAAAGCTATTTTTTTTTTTTAAAAAAAAAAAAAAATAAAAATATTTTATGTATTATATGTATATATAAAGTTATAAAAAAAGCTCAACTCTTGATGAAAATAGCACGTTCACCAGTATTTCTACCAACATTTCTCTTAATATGGTCTAATCCAAGAACTTCACCATCTTCAATTTCATCAAACAATTCTAAATCATCAATTGAAATCGGCGTAGTGGGCTCAGAGGCGGCCAAGGCTGCAGCGTTATTAACAATATCAGAAACCATTGAAATTTCCTCCTCTTCGTCATTTAAACCATTAGTGGGGCTGCTGATTTGATGAGAAGCATCGTCTCCATCTGTACTATCCACAGTAACAGCATCACTATTATTGCTATTGTTGGATCCACTACTGGCCAACCGCTCGTCAAGGTATCGAACAGAAGGTCCGTTTCGGTTGCCTGTTTGTGAAGATGGTATGTATTTACGGATAATAGCAAACCGGACTCTTTCAAAAACCTTGTCGTACATGCCCAACATTTTTTGTAATCTCAACTTTGTTTGCTTAAACTTTTCGCCTCGCTTTAGCGCAAATGAAAATGGAATTCCATGAGATTGATGGGGATCTCTATAAAAGTGAAAGACCTCAATCAAGCGTAAGTTCTCCATCTGCTTGACATCAGTAGCAAGAGCATATTCTTCGTCGGACATTGTAGAAATGCAGAGTTGATTGAAATCTTGAAGAGAAATAACAGGATAATGAGGTGAAACTGTTGATTGAAAATCGTGGTTGTTGATAGTCCAGACCTTGATCTTTTCTAAATCAGCTCTGGGAATTCCAACTTTTTCTGGAAGATCTAAAACAATTTGCTGAACGGTGGCCGTCTTGGGAACGAGAGCTTCATGACGCTGTTCGTGAATCATGCCATCCTTAGGAAGCCAGTAGTATTTGACAATTTTCTTGGTTTCAAACTCAGCCAGACTCATTTTCAAGACATCGTACCCCAAAATCGTACTGTTTCCAAGAGAGTGGTTGCCAATGTTGTTCTTAAGGTTGTATGATTGCAACACTTCTTCCAATGAGCTAATGTTTCTTCTTATAGGACCCTTGAGAATGGTGCCATTGTTGCACATGAGGAAAAATTGAAGATGCGTGGGCTCAACTCCCAGCTTTGCAGCCAACACACCAGCCAATTGATCATAACCCTTCTTTTTGTCAAACCACACGGAAAAATCCGGAATTGGCTCACTGTAAGAAACGACAATGCCGTCCTTTTCTGATTCGGGCTCAATGCGATGTCTAAAAGTGATAAACACTCTATTGCACAAGAATAGGTAGTACTCAGCAGCGTTTTCGTACCCTCCTGCATTGACAATTTCCTCCAGCTGCTCCTTTGGATAAACCCTTTCAAAAGTTATAATGTCGCCACTATCCAACTCGGCTTGCTCAAATGTCATGTTCTCATCTAGTTGGTCAATCATGTATGGCTTGATTTCTTCCCAAAGAATAAGAGGCGTGTTTTCGCTCCAGCCCATGGCCTTGTTGATCTGGGGGATCAAAGTGGATAGTTTATCGTTTGAGTAAACAACAACGCTCATAAGCCCGCTTAGAGTTTGAGTCTCGATGTCAAAATATTTGATAAAAATAAATGATCTCTTACCCCGACCCTCGACTTCAGGCGCAAAGGGATCAATGCCAGCAGCAGCACAAGACTGAACAAAATAAGGCGACAGTTCTTCGACAAAGAGAGAGATGCTATTTTCATTATTCTCGTCCTTATTTTGCAACTTGACCAGTGGCAAGTTGACATTGTCAATTGGGTCATTAAGTCTGAAAGTGCGGTTATCTCTATGAATCATGGTCCATAAACGGATTTTATTGCGGTCTATCTGAGGGTTAGACTGTAAGAGAATTTCTAAAAAGCCCTCGGCAGTGATAGTTTTTCGGACTCTTATAACGTCGGCAAAAGCTTCTTTAGGGTTCTGGAATGGATCGTTATCAGTAAAAACCGCCAGATCAAAACTGTGCATGTTTCTGAATTGCTTTCCAATGGTGGCACACCTAACATTCATATACAAATGCTGCTCTTCACGCTCTCGTTGTCGGTTGCGCTCTTCGCGATCTTCTATTTCAACTCTCTTCAAAATATTTTCTGGAATGGTGTCTTCAAATAAGATCTCATCAATACGAGACTTGCGAATGTAAACCAACATGTAGGCACTGTTGTGCTTCCAGAAGCTGTTTGGCCTAGTAGGACGGAATCTGGGATCCACTGGGTGCTCCCCTCCAAAGTTGTCTTCCAAAACCTCCTTCATGGTAGCTCGTGTGACTCTATCGTCATCAAATTTGTACCATGGGCCATCTTTAGTGGGCTTTATTAATGCATAATAATGTCCAATATTCAAGTCACCACAGTGAACCAAAACACCGTGCAACGCATATGTGCAGTCTTTGTTTTCTGGCAAGTTTCTGGATTCCTCGTCCAAATATGGAGACAAGTCAATCTCAGTAGGGAATTCATATCTATCATTAATTTTGACAGTGTCTCCTCTCATGGGGTCAAAATCGTATCTCTTTAGTTGAAGGTGCAACACTGGAGGGAAAGACTTAAATACAACGCCCTTTTTGGCGTCTTGGAGACCGTAGCCAGTAAGCATGTACTGGTTTTCGCCATCTAAAGTTTCGACTTGAATATAGTCCCTGAAGGAATCCTCAACGTTTCTCATACCCTTAACGTTGAGTTGAATATCCCAATAGTCTTCGATTCTAGAGCTTTCATAATCGACATTAACGCACTTGATGTAAGATTTGAACTGGCCGACAAATATATTGTTCAAAGCGCCTTCTACCTCGGTGCCCTTCATTTTGCCTTCCAAGTTATCCATCAGCACACGATTAAGTTCCTGAACATCATGTTGAGTAAAAGCGTCAGCCGAGTCCCAGCCAAATGATTTTGTGAGTTCTAAAGTGCCCACAGGATTTGGGGATATGTGAAGTTTTGTAAAAACACGTTGCAAGGCGTAAGGCACACCATCGGGCTCACCATCTGTTGGTATTTTGAGTACAGAGTTTTTGAATGCAGTGGTAAAGTAGAGGGATTGGAGCAAAGAGTTGAGATAGCAGGTGGCACCCTGGTTCTTGAGGCCCACGTAGCCGGTTTCCTTTTTCGAGTCGTATTGCTTAAAGTTGTGCCATAAAACACCAGTGGGATCGTTGATGATTCTAATGTAAACTTGAAGTTTTACTTGATTGTTTTCAATCAAAGGGCGCTGAAAGCCGTCTACAGGAACAAATAGTTTTCGAAGGTCGCAAAAACTGGTGAATCCCCAATCGCTTTCGTCTTTTGTGAAGCGGTGGTTTGCAGAGTTTGATACGCATATGGAGGGGTCGTTAGGATTAGACATGACCAAGCCGAAAAGACAGCAAACTGCCCAATCGGAGTCTTCGTTGTTGTTTGTGTCTGAAGAGGATTCTTCTGCGTCTGTCTTTTTTTTGGACTTTGTTGGCTCTGTTGCTAGATATATAGAAACATTAGGTGTATTGTTTCCTTCAGGAAAAAGATAAAACTTCCAGTCATAACCGCCGAGAGTATATGGCTTGCTATAAATCTTTTTTGGTAAATCTCTCCAGTTGTCAATATCCCAATCAAAAACAGCTTCTTCCAATACTGTCATTTCGGGGTCGTCTAAAGGAGCAAGTAATTTTGCTTTCATTGCTTCAACTATTGATAAATAAAGATTAAGCAAAACAAAAACCATTAACAAATGCAATTGAGCACAAGGTCAGTTTTGTTTTATTACATGGTTAGTAAATATAATTAAGGACTATAGTATCAATGTAAAATATATCATACCATCGTTTGCTGCGTCGATTGAAGCTGAAGGAGTAACATTTTGGGATGTATCAGTAGACTCTCGGCCTTGTCTAGAGTAAGATTGAGAATCAAAATCATCCATATCGTCGTCTCTTAGGTCCTATACAATCAATTGACAATTATAATTAGTATGTGAATAGTGGTTGTCATTTATGGTATTATTATTGTTGTTAAGTACTTACAATGTCCATTTTATCTGAGTAATTTATGTGAATCTATCAAATGAAACAATTTCTAAAGATAGAAAATAACAAGTAGTTTGAGTTTTTTTTATTGTTTTTTTTTTTGCTTTTTGCTTTTTATTTTTTATTTTTTATAAAAATAAAAAATAAAATAAAAGAATAATATCTATGACAATGTCGAATTCGAATAAAATTCTTTTTTTAAATAATACTTGGTGAATTTGGAAACACTTTGATGAGATTATTACAATAAATATAATAATATGGTATGACTATAAATATACAGTCATACGCCTTTAATGCAATTCCTTTATTACAATCTAAATGTGAATATCAAGAGCTGTTGAAAAGTGAATTAAATAAAATGGAATAAAGTAGATTGTTGAAAAATGTAAAGGGAAAGGAAATGGCAAAATTGAGTGAGTGTTTTTTTTTATTTATTTTTATTTTATTTTATTTTTGCAACAAAAAGCATTAGAGAGTAAATTGGGGCACTTTAGCAATACTATGTGTGACTTTTTCCATACTAATTGAAATATTTAAGGTGGTTAATACAACAGTTGGTAAAAGTTATGTGGCAAAACTATGTTATGTTATCATTAGTCTTTGATTATATCAGCATCATCACTTTTTATAATAACACATGGTATATCTTATTACTAATCATTACAAATCTGTTATTCAGCTTGGCTCAATTGCAATGTCATTATTTTAAGATGTAACAGAAGTAGTATATTAAACAAAGTTCTGAGAGTGGGATTATTACATATTATCCATCGACAAAAACGTTCCAGAAGCTTTTTTGTTAGTAATACACATATGACTACGGATCAAAAAAAAAAAAAAAAAAAAAAAAAAAAAAAAAAAAAAAAAAA